>VYZV01023213.1:125500-138163 GCA_013401275.1 Pandion haliaetus | reverse complement strand
GACACATCTGAACCACCATATTCTTGTCAGACATTCTGGTCACCCAGAATCCAGCAACTTGTGCCACACTCCTGTGAAGTGACATATCTTCCATGTCTTGCTTTGACAACTTAGCACTGGCCAACTGAAGTCTATTTTTAAAAGTGCTAAAAATAATTGTTCTTTTTGTTGTGAAAATCAGGATTAACCTGCTCTTCTATGCTAGCAATGTGTAGGGTTTCCTGGAGGGAGTCGGAGACTTGCTCTTGCAAGTCTATTTTTACAGCATCCAAGACAAGTTCCATAAACATGTACTAAACAGAATTTTTTGCAAGTGGAAAGCAGTGCTTTTTTAGCACATTTTGTTGCTGCTTTTATCTGGGTTGGTATAACTTGCTGTTGGAACTTTCTCCACAAGGGGGAAGAGATGGTTGGTGGCAACAAGTTCTCCATCACCTCTCCACTTTTTTTCCTCCACCCTTGATGACAAATACACTCCTCCTGCATTTTCAAAGGATATCCCAGGTCTGGATATTGTGAACTCAGGGCTACTTTCTTCTGGAGTATTTCTGACAGTTGGCTCCACCCCAGGAACATGGGGAAAAAGACAGTTGCAGACTGGCTGCAGCAGAAGTGATTGAACTTACCTGCTAATACCCTGGTGAACAAGGGGAGCTGTGAAACACAGGGGACCAGGCAGATGCCTTTGACAGGCTGGTGGGACTTTCAAGTTATTGGTGACTGTGAGAGGAATTCCATCTCCTCCTCCTTCCTCACATCTGAACTATACCACTGTACTAAATAAATGTCCCAGGAAAGAGCTGGAGCTGGCCACAAACATCTCTGCTACTCATGGGCTGATGCTCCAAATCTCACTTTTCAGAGAGGTTGTATACTGAGCTCTTCTATTTGCTCTTTCTTGGGTGCATATTTTAAAATTATTCTCCAGGCAGCAGCAAAAGCAGTAGCAGATTATGCTAGCCTCCAACTTAACAAATCCTGTAAAACAGCCAAGTGGTTTGTCTACAAAATATTTTGGAACTAGAAGCACCCAGCGGTATGTGCAGCTTAGAAAAGGATGATTTTCCTAACAAGCTTTCCCACAGTGGTGGTGTCAGTTCTCAGTGCCTTTGTATGCCCATGGATCTCCATTGGTAACTTTGGCTCCCTCATACTGCCATTCTCCCCCTGATGTTGCAGGTTCCAACAGGGCATCCTTGAATACCTCAGAACTTGATGATATACAGGATGAAACACCTTCATACCATTTTCTGGCAATTTCCTTCATTACACAAGCTATTTGCCTGGCTGTGTGCTTCCCTCCAACACCCGTGGTACAATTCTCCTGCTGGTTGCAGGGCAGTGAATCACACATCTCATAAGGGCAATTTCTGCCTTTGCAACTGGCCCAAACTCTTCAGAAGGATGCTTGTTACATCTACAAAGACAAGCCATGTGGTGTAAAAACTCCCTTCCCATTAAACATTTTCCAGTGTGGACATTTCCCTTCCAAACTGACCTGCTAACATGAGGATTGAAAGGTGAACCGCTGCTCCTAAGCAGAGACCTTATGGGTATGTCTATGAAGAGAAGGTTTTGAAAGTTGGTCATCTTCACATCTATAGTTCCAGCTTTAAACAGGTGATGACTGAAGGAGTGGTAAACAGTGGTCGGTAAATATGAAACTAAATAGAGACAGCAGGTGGAAAGGAGCAACAGAGCTTAGAAATGTTCACTAAAAATTTAGTGGCACTAGGAGTTGGGGGCACATGTAAGATTCAGCACGACAGCAGTGGAATAGTTTGTTATGGATGTTTTGACTTTTGCTACTTTTATATGAATACAGCATAATTAGGAAATTTTGGCCAGTTTTCACATCCCCATGGTGCCACGTGGAAGACCAGAGCTTTGATTGTGAGCCCTTGCCCAGCATTTCTGGAAGTCTCCTGCTCATGATCTAGCAGAAGTCAGAAACTTTTTCATATAGCTGCAAGGTATGTTAAGGAGTCTAGGGACATCAGAGTGATGGGCAGAAAAAGCTGTTGTATGGTTCATGAACAAGCCACTGAACTCTTAGTCTCCTCCTGTTTTTTGATGAGGAACTCAATGACAGCAAACTGTACGGCAGTACTTTGGAGTACGCCAATAAAAAGATATGCATGGGGGCAGCAGGAGGGCTGTTCTTAATACCTACACTGTTTGCTCTTGCGATTTTTTTGTCCACTAGTTAAATACCTGAGTCACAAATAATGCAAGGCTTGGACTGGGGTTTTGTTTGTTTGTTTGTTTGTTTTTTACATGCATGCCTTATTTTCATGTTCTTTTTTCTTTTTTTTCTATCCAGCTCTGTAACCTTTTCCTTTTAACACTTCTGCCTCAACTTTTGGCAACACTTGGATCACATATTTAATTTACTTTTTATCTCATCAGCTTGTTAGCTTTAAACAACTGACACACTCCATCAAAGGAAGAGAAAAACCAAAACAAGAACACTATTAACCTCTGTGACCTATATAAACTAATTAACTCTAACCCCTCCCCAATTATCCCTGGAGAGGGGAACTGCTTTTATTAGCTTCCTGCTCTTTTTCATCACTCCTCTCTGTGGCTGCCTGCCTTGCTCCTCAGGAGTGAAGTGCTGACATGCCCCCACCTGTGGCTGCCCTGGCAGCCCCAAGGACTCTGCAAGCGCTGGGCTGCTGGGAAATGCTGAGCCCTGCATCTCTGCTCGGCCACAGTGCCCTTTGGGTGCCTGGGGGAAGGGGGAGGGGCTGCTTTTCAATACAACTCTTGGTCACACCTGGTTGTTTGGCCCATGGTCAAGGGTGGTGACCCTTAGCTTCTGACCTTGGATTACATTTCAGATTTTAAATGGGCTTCCAGTCTGCTGATTAAAGCTTGTTTGTTCAAAGCAAAAGGATTAAAAAGAGTAATTATAGTCCTGCTAATTTATGTGATTCTTCATGCTAAACTGTGCCTGCATGCATAGACATCTGTGAGCACATGTGCCTGGGAAGGTTTTTGTGTGCATTTGTTTTAAACCTGTGCCAGCAGTGAAGGAGACAGGGATTATTAACTGGCTGCTGTTAGTCCTCTCTGTGCCATATGTATGTGAACACATACCATCGTTCTTCCTTTTTCATTAAGAACTAACTAAAAGCAGTAAGGTATTTCGGTATGCTAAGCTCTTGCTTCTGAATTTTTATTCAACAAGTAACCTGACACGAAAGGTGAGAGCAAGTGTGGCTATCCTATCCACCTCCATACAGCCTCTTGGTCATCTCTTTTATGAAATAGAGCCACAATTACACATTGCCAATGCACTGGATACCAAAGACAGATATTGTGCATGTGGAAGCAAATAATGTGGACTAGTATCTACTGATTGTACACAGGTGAAGGGGCTCTTGGCAAGAGTCCAATAAAGCAGAAAGCAGCAAGTAGGGGAAACTGTTCCATGCTTGCAGAAGAGATTGTCAATAGCAGGTCTGTGGCTGTAACCATCCCAATCATCATAATGCAAAGCAAGTGGATCAATTCAGAGCTCAAAGCGAGAGGGAGGTACAGGGTTCCAGTCTCTTGGCAACCCCCTCTCAGTTACTTTGTGCCAAGGAAGGTGTCATATGAACAGTCCTGCAAACTGAGCTCCTCTCTGCAGCTGGACAGGGTGGACAGCCCAATGCAGACCCAACTAAAGCTCAAGGCACGATTCATAGTTACCTAGAGGGGCTTTGGACTCAGTCCTAACTTGCTCCAGAAGTTGCTTGAGGGACTTCTCAACACACTTCATGACCTGGGCCAGGACAGTTGTTTGAATTAGGATTTGGTGAAGTGCCAGGTGAGCCAGCAGCCAGACCAGGGTCTGTGGTCTCTCTCCAGTGAATGCTTATGGTGCAGCCAGTGCTGCAGCACACACACAGGGAGGGCCCAGGTGGCCATGGCCAAAGCACAGGATCCGGTCAACCTTATCCTAACAGTGTCAGTCATAAAAATATCAATTTCTCTAACATATCCAGCTAGGACACTTTAAGGGCAACAGGTATTATACTGTTTTTTCTCCTGACAAAAGCTACAGACAGGAACAGGCACCTGGGCAGGCTCTACAGAGCCTGCAAGGTTTTGCTTTTGGTTTTGTTGCCTTCCCACTACCAGATGAGCAGCAGTGCTGCAGAAACCTGCCTTGCCTTCCTCTCTATAGGGAAGACTCAGGTTTATTCCATCCCAGGGTGTATGACACTCTAGTATTACCACTTAAGTACCTAAAAAAATAAGGAGTGAATCTGATGTGCAGGCATTATAGAAGTAACCCACATTACAGAGTCTAGCTTTGATGTGCCATCGCAGCTACAGCAAGTCTCTATCCACTCCATCAGTGTTGGTGAATTTGAGTGCTTTTCTTCTATGGATGCAAAACTGATGCAAATCCAGGTGGCCCCCTCAGCTCACCTGAGAGTATGCCTTGGAACAATAACTGCCAGCCTATCCTCCTCTTTGCTTTCTTTCTCTCCTGTCTGTGTTTCCCCTTTCCTGCCCCTGGGACCAGCCCCATGGTGCACAGCCCACTGCTGGCCAGAGGTGCTGTGGGAGCTGGGCAGCCACTTGGGTGGCGTTACCACGTAGGATGATGCCAACAGCTCCCCATGGTGCCTGTTCGCATGAGGCTCAGCATGCTGCTGGTGCTGGGGTCTGGCCAAAGCAGCCCCTCTCCCATCCCCACAGTGGTCTCTCTTGCAATGCATGGCCTTTCCTAGCTTGTGCCTGTGAGACGAGTGTCCTCATCTTATGCTCCTCGCTCCGACTTCATGTGAGTGCAACAGCAGCAACATTAAGGCAGCAGATTAGAAAAGCTAAAAATTTTCAGCACTCCCTCCCCATCCTCCTCTTTGGGAAACTGCTTTCAATCACTTTATGTACTGAAAACAAACATGAAAGGAAAAAATCCCCTCTGCCTTCAGTTGTCAGAGCAAAACTAGAATTCCCTGAGCTCTTTTCAGAAGTGCTAATATTCTCCCCTAGGCCTTCATTATATCACACACAGATCTGCAGTCCTCTGCACACAGACTGGGAGGGAACAGCCTGAAAAAGTTGGTATTTATTTATTTATTTATTGATTGATTGATTGATTGATTGATTTAAAATAAACCCAAAAATTTGCCAGCATATCAGAGAGCGGAATAAAAAGGGAGGCTTTTGTTCCAGTGGCAGTTGAACAGGCAATATTCAGTCTGTGTGAAGGGTAGCCTGGCACTTGCATGGCTCAAAGCAACTGAATTATGTTTCTGTAGTTACCCAGTTCTCCTTCCCTTGTTCCCAGAAGGGATTTTAAACTTCTCCTGCCTGCTGTGACTGAGCAAAATGGTGTGCTCCTCGCTCCTTGTGCAAGATGCCTCATGCATAAATTTCCTTGCTGTTCTCCCTGCAAACCATTTTGATTTTGTCAATGGCACTTCTTCTTCCAGGCTCAGGAATACTTTTTTTTTGAAATTTGAAACTGAAATTTGTTCTAAGGGAACAAATATTCTTCAAAGTCAAAATTCCAAGTGAGGGGCATTTGTGGTATTTTTAAAATCTGGGCAATCCCCCAAATCATCACTAGATTTTCCATCAAACAAAAAGGAACTTTTGATCAAAATCCTGTTCTCATTTCAACAACAGTGGAAATGCTTTGTTCAGGTTGCATTATCTTATACTGCATTACTTTAACAAAATGTTTCTGCTGAAAGGAAAACTATTTCCAACAGAAAAATGAAACCATTCGGTAAGATGTTTAGAATGAAATTTTTAAAATTTACTGGAACACTTCAAATTTATTCTATCCAATAAAATTAAATTGCAATTAACAAATATTGGAGAGACTTTTCAATTTTTAGGAAATCAGCACTTTCAACTGGAAAAAATATACTGGGAAATTTCTGAGAGTGCAGGGCCCGCTTCATCCCACAGTTATGGATCCCATTCTCTTGCTCATGCAGTTACAGATCTCATTCTCTTCCTCATCTCCTTTTTCATCTATTTACAATCTGAACCAGTCCCGTCTAGGCCTAACAAAAGTATAACCTGAGACGGGAAAGAGAAACACATTCAACATAAATGCTCTTTTTTCCTCAATGAACAGTTTTGAAAGCCACAATGAAAGCATAATAAACATATGCAATGGCTGTAGATAACGGGTTTGAAACAAGAAGAAATTATCTTCTGTGTTTCTTAACTTTTCACAATGTCTGGTTTCACTTGTACTGAGCATCCCACTTAACACCATTGTCCATGTGCTGACGTTGTGCAAGAAAGCAATTTGCTCTGTTGCACAGTATGAGTTTACATTCATAACAAAGGAAGTTGTGAATCTCATCTGTGGCCAAAGAACTTGGAAATCCAACCTCAGACTTGACATAGCCCCATTTTACCAACTTGTGAATAAATTTCCAGGCCTACACAAACTGGATGCTCTTGGCTGGGCCTTTACCAGTGTAGCTCATGCAACCTCAGTAGGAAGATGCCAGCTTCTACAGTCGGAGCATGCAGATTGATATCACACTAGAACTACTCCTAGTGAAAGGAAGTAAAGGTTCAAAGCTAGCCTGAGCTTTACAGTGACAGCCAAGAGTGCTCTGATGGCAACGCTGGCAGGTGGAGCCCAGGGAGATGGGCAAAAAGAGACCTATGCCCAGGTCCCAGCTGCTGGGGTCCTGCATGCCCACCTCGGCCAGCCCTCCCTTCCCCACCCACCTGTGGAAGGGGTTTGAAGAGGGACCCTTGTTCAAGGAAACCCTCCTTTGGTAGTGAGGTACCCAAAACACGGGGTAATTCAAACCAAACATCAACCGAAGACCAGGCGATGGGATGAGCAGCCAGCGGGTGAAATTCCTCACTAATTCTCATCTCCTGTCACCCACTTGTGAGTCCCTATATTATTTAGCATGTTATTTAGCAGCGCCCTCACTCCTGGAATAACTCCAGCACAGAAATGACATTTATAACACGCTGCCAGCAGCCATCCACATCAGCCCCCTCAGTTTTTAGATCACAGTTTACAGCAGATAGAGCTTTTCTGTCTCTCACTTTATTCACACTGCCTAAAGAAGAGAGAGAAGAGGGGAAAAAAAAGCTCTAAAATGTTACTCTGTTCAGCTCTTTTAAAGAAAAAAACCATGAAGCACCATTCTAGTCAGGTTTCTCAAACACCCTGAGAAGACATTAACCTTACCATACCATTGCAGGCATACAATGTGTATGGAAACAGAGATTCATTTGGATTTCACTTGCTATCCCAGAGCATCTTTTGGTTTTCTCCGAAGTTATGTGAGCTAGATGACTCTAAAATGTCAGTGTCAACCCTACAACACTGGGAACAGAGACAGGAGTATGTGAATTGCCAGCCTAATTTGAGCCAAACTTCACAAACAAGACGCACCATAAGACGTATGCCTACGTTTCATAGCAAGGCACCTGTGTCAGGGCAATAACAGAGTTTTCCAAGCACAGAGCATCTTCCAACTGCCTCTAAGAGCCCTGCGGTTAAAATTTAGATCAACTGCTTCAATGTGCTATATAAATGCTAGGATACCAAACTAGAAGCCTATGTTTAGGATGAACCTTCCACTCTTAAATGTTGAAAGTATTTTTAGTGTTGTGTCTCTTGAATCAGCTGGTTGTGCAAGTGCTGGAAAGCACTGGTTAATTCTAACTCTCCCCAGATGCCATCCCAAAGGTCTGAGCTTTTTGTCCCCTGCCTGGGGCCTAGGATTTGAGTGGTTTAGCATGTACTGCCATTCGATCTTCTATGGCTCCACACATATTAGAAAGTATTAGGATAAACAAACTACTTTGAAAACTGGTATTTTGCGTACTGCTTGCTGCTGAGCATCTAGTAAGAAAGCCAAGTTTGTTCACTTGTCTCACTGGAGTAATCCTGAGAAAATCAATAACATAGTCAAGATACAGCCATGCCATTCATATGGAAGCCGTAGTTCAGCTAGAAGGTGAATATGGCATCCCTCAGGTTGTTTTCCAAGGCCAAAGAATTTTTAACCATCATTACAGCACTGAGTGCATGCCATGCAACACATGTAATACACCCCCACATCCCTCCCTTTTCTTTTTACTAAAGACAAAAATCTCTCTGAAGCTGAACAAATAGCAAACTATATTGTTTTCTGAGCTATATTATGCCCAGAATATTAACCCTCCATCCTCAGAATATATTCAAGACATGGGGCAACAATAAAACAACCTGCTTCTTTCAAAAGGCTACTCTTTGGCATGACCACCTACCTAGAGAATTTGCCTCAAATGATCCTAAAGTACTGATTTTAATTTTCTCGCTCTTCTGTTAGATCAGTTCTGGCTGACAACTGCTCTCAGCTAGTCTCTTCAGTGTTGATTAAGTTTGCTCCTGTAGCTGAGATACAACAGAGGTAAGGCTCACAAGGAGAAGTAATTTCTTTTCGTAGATGGAGGCTGGCTCCTGACCGAGGCTAAGTGGATGGTCTCCTAGGGCAACACACTACTTGCAGAAGTGATACAGCCCTGGTCCTTCTACTGACCTTGCTCATGCCAGAGCCCTGGCAAGGCAGGGTGGCTGCTGCTTCAGAAAACCAATGGGCAAATGGGTAAGGTATTTCCAAAGAAGGGAGTGAGAAGCATCTGCTCCCACTGGTGGAGTTGCTGCTTTCAGCCCTCCAGGCTCCACAGGGGTAACAGATCTGCTGATCCCATCTCAACTCTTCACCTAGCTTTGGCTCCCTTTTTGCCATAAGGCTTTACTTTTGAAGCAGCAAAAATCATTTTTGCCTGTGCTGATGAGCAGCTTGAAGCAGCAATGTTAATTAGTCCCACAGACCAGACTTAGAAAAAACGGACAAGCTATGAGGCACTCAAGTGCTTCTTATTTGATTAAGCTATTTTCTCCAAGTAGAACAAATTCAAATAACAGAATACCCTTTAAAATGGGCAACAAATCCAATTAACTGACAGGATCTGAAAGCACAGGGCGAGAAAGGAGAGATAAGGTAAAGTAATAAGTTGTAAAACTGAAAAAAGGCCCACATAAAAAGAGATGGATTTTGGGTGTTTTGCAGTATGAAAGGAGTGACACAGCCAACAGGAATGGTTGCTCTACATGTTATGATCTGCTTAGTAAAAGCACTACTTGGTATCTGTTTAACAGGTACCAATGGCAAAGTATGGCTGTCACTTCACAGTTCAGTCTCTCACACTGTCCAGTAGGTTCCCAACCAGTCGGTATTCAAATTTAGAGGTGTCTACATCATCAAGGGTGGTAGAAGCTGAAGCTGGATCTCAAAGTCAGTCTAGTTTCATAGGTCATACAAACCACCTATACCACATCCCTGCTGCAACATGTGGGCAGCATTGCCAAGGACCCACTGAAAGGAAGCTGTACAAACAATCCTTCAAATGCTGTTTTTGCAAGGTCAGCGTAGGGTAAGCCAGGGTGCAACACATGTACACACCCTTACTGAAACAAAAAAGCAACTCACTTTTTTACGGCATATACTACACAGGTTGCTACGCAAAAGGAAAGGCCGAAAGTTAAGATGTGATTGATACTCTTCAAGGATGCCACAAACAAAAAGAGGCCCTGCTTTTAATCGTGGCACCAGAGGCCCAGCAAGAAGGTTTTATTTTCCTGAGGTTGAGGGTAAGATAACTGTGATGCATCCAGCTGGCAAGGCTGTCAGAGAATTTCCCCAAGGCAGAGTCTGAGCCTACAGACTCCACTGGGCAAGATAAACAGATGAACCAAGCACATACTGAGATCTCCATGAGTATACTAATCATGCTTTACACCATGTCTAGGAACAATCCCACTAAGGTTTATTGCCTGGATGCGATGACCTAGATACTTGCAGGCAATGCAGTAGAAGGCAGCAGCATTATTTTGCTAGAGTTACCGGCAGGGTGCCACAGCCCTATGAAATCACCAAGCTGCCAGGTATGATAAATGAGCCCAGCTCTTTACCGTTAGGTATAACCTTAGTAGGGCAAGGGAAGAAGCACAGTGAAAGGGGACAGACTCAGGAGAAATACTAAAGAAATCATCTCAGCACATCTTCATGTCCTCCTTATGCTAAAATCTCCTTCACCCTTCAGCATCTTTCTTGTCCTCCCCACTGCCAGCCACCAGCAGGGATTAAATTATCAGGTTTATCAGATGAACATTATTGGTAAGAGCATCTGTTTGGAAATGTACCTTTTCAGCAAGGCTAATTGACTGTTTCTAGGATTGAGTACTTTTTAAAATGAAGATGTGGATCTGCTGCTGAAACTGAAATTAAAATAATTCACCTTTTATCATCACTTAGCATGACAGCAGATAGGAAAACAACAAGGTCAGTGACTGACTGTCTCCATGCTGAAAAATTCATGTTTCCAGATCTCTCCTTTGCTTTTTACCTTCCATGTACCTAATAGCTCTGCTCAGGGTCTCCTGAAGACAGAAGATTATTCATCTGCAAGTTGCAATCCCATAATTAATGCTAATAGACACCCACGAGGATCCCATCATAATTAGTGTGGCTCTGTTAAAGCACTGGAGAAAATAGACTGCTCTACATGTAGGCTGCTGTACAATCAGATTGACAAGCAAACTGCAAAACTACTTAAAAGCAGCATAGGGCTGAATCCTGGTCCATTATCATTTCTGTCATTCTAGTGATGCTACCATGAGATACAGAGGTATAAGCCCCATAGTTCAGTGACAAATCTGCTTTAGTTAAGATTCTGATTTCGTTAAGACTCTAGACCCTGAGAAGGCAGTTGTTCCTGAAACACCCCAACCGTTCTGGTGGGTCTAGTACCAACTCGGGCAATACCCAACTGGACTAGAGCAGTGACACAAAAACAGCCTGAGTTGTTCAGAGCCAATGTTGCACTTTTGCTTGTCACTGGTCTGCTTTTTGTTCATTAAAAGCAATGGTGAAACTCACCCTGGTTTTCACAGAACAAAAATCAAGCTTGTGTCTGACATGTGGCTAAAAAGCCACAACTAGTTGTCAGTGTCTATTAGTGCTGCACAGTATCTTCATGTAGGCAGAAATAGATAAAATTTTATTTTATTCTATGATACAAACACTATGTAGAGTAATATAGCCTCACAACTGAATGGGCTACCCCTTCAGTTCTGCTGCCCAGGGCAATAGTCAAATCAGCACAGAGAAGAGGCCTGCCCAGACATTAGACACCCATGGAGTGAGTTAGATATGCTCATAGTCTGCAGGAGATTCAGAATACCAGGAAAAAGGCCTTTCAGCATCCCAAGAGAGCCAGCACATTCAGAATTCAGACAGATTAAACCCAGCAATGATAGACAGCTCCAATTAATATTTTTAAATGGCAGCTTGTCACGTGAATGGTGATTTTATTAACTATTATTTGCAGATTTTATTAACTAACTTTTAGTTAGTTTACTGTCCAGTGGGATTCAACAATCAAGAGACTGCTCTTCTCATGTGAGTTAAAATACTGCAATGGCAAATCCTAGGTAAGCATATTCCTACTGTGTCTGTTAACAGTGTCAAACAGCTTAAGAAAAAAGAAAAAAAAATAAAGCAGACTCTCTAACTTGTGTCAACTTTTGACATTGTTCCTGAATCCTCCTTAAATGCTGTGGCTGAAATCCATACCCCTGTTGCAGCAAGAAGGCGGCTCTTCATGGGCTCCTGGAGCCCAGACTCCGCTTGCACTCGGCAACGCTTCCGCTTTGCTACCCCATCCTTCCTGCTTTTCTTGCTTTCTCAGTCTGCCTCTGTCCTCCCCTTTTAGCTCACACATTAGTGCAATCACTTCCAAATTAAAAATTAACAGTCACTAAAACAATACAAACCTCAGAGCTAACAATATGTGTCCAAGCCTCATTGTTCATTCTTCTGCCTTGCTTCTGTTCCTCTGGGCTCTTGGTTTTGTGGTTTCTACTTCTCCCATGTGGGGAATCATTTATGCCAAAGGTGCCAGATTATTTTCAGGAATGGTACACCAGCTCTGTTGGCAAGAGCTGAAGAACTACATAACCTGTAAGCAAGTGCCCAGATGAAGTGCAGGACTCAGGAGGCCGGTGAGCTTTCCCTGGTCTGTGAGCAGAAGTTCAGTCTCAAAGGAAGAAATGCTGCAGTTGTCTGATTCTCAGCCCTGCAGCAAAGATCAGCTTCCAGATAAAACAGCAATTAAGAGTCTCTCTTACTGGCCAAATATAAAACTCCCATTTTTCTTAGCAGAAGAACACAAGCATTGGTTCAGCGTTTTGAGGACTTGAGATCTAGGTTCAGTTCTGTATTTGGACAGATCCTTCCCTAATTCCTTATGGCAAGTCACAAGGAGCAATTGAAGACTGTTACTAGACTACATATCGTATAACAGAAGACACAGAAGGACCTAAGCTAGAGAGAGAAGCGAAAATTTCTAAGTGCTTTGTCAAGCTCAGGCAGCAAAGAGAAGCTGAGGCAGTCTGGCTTCTGTTGACCACTTTAGAATGAGTCAATCCTTTCTATAGTATCTATCTATCTATAAGTATATATAGTATATATATATATATATATATATATATGAAACTATGTGTCTTAAAAAAATTAAGACAGTCAGCAACTCTACAATAATAAGCAGATCCAAACCTCAAACTTCTAAGTTTTTATTACCAAGAGAGAGGAGAAATATTTTTTTAAGAAATGAAAG
>VYZV01023213.1:104497-125382 GCA_013401275.1 Pandion haliaetus | reverse complement strand
TTATTTGAGAATTCCTTGCTCTACAATGATGACATAGTTTTAATTTACAGCAGTCAGACTCCTAGGAACATTCCTTCCAAGCAACCAGCATTTTGACCTCTGCACTTTCAGCTGCTCAAAACCTCTTAGAAACTGACACCCCACCCCACCNNCCCCCCCACCCCCAAACCAAAAGGATGATCATGTGCAGAAGGGAAAACTTAGGCAATGACTGTGGCTACTCTCTCTGCTCTAGTTTCCTAACACATCTAAAAAAGATGCTGTCCTCCCTGAGTGCATCTACATTATTGTTTTAGCTCACATCAAGTGTATGGTTTGGAAGCAAATCTACCAATCGTTCTCACTTGCCAGATTTTGGGTCACATCACAGAGCAGGAGATTTTGGACTGGATGTTTTTTTACCTTGAAATTAAATTAGAAGGTGCACCGCAAGAGTGCACTCAGTGTTCTCCAACTACTAATGGACATTCAGCTCCCTGATACCAAACTAGACTTAGTCCACAGTAAAATCCCAAAATGTATATGGTGTGAACATTAGTCCCCAGCACCATCTGATCCTCTCCCCTTGCAGTGTACTTACTACTTGATAACATAGTCACAGCCTCTGAAACTACTTTCTAACTTTCCCTAGGGCTTCCTTGGTAGGGTCTGCTGTGCCACTGCTGGGCAGCAAACCCAGTGCTCCATCAGCAGGTCCAGGGTGCAAAGCCATCAGCATGCAGAAAGACTGGGTGGCCTCTTCCCTCCACCTTCTCTCACACTCCATTCCTGGCAAATCTGCCTCTCTAATCATAGCCCTTAAATATGACTTAATGGAAAGAGAGGTTGTGGAGTCTCCATCCTTGGAGATATTCAAAAGCCATCTGGACACAGTCTTGGCAACTGGCTCTAGGTGGTCCTGCTTGAGCAGGGAGGCTTGGACAAGATGACCTCCAGAGGTCCCTTCTAACCTCAACCATTCTGTGATCCTATGACAACCAGTCTTTCCAACTATACCATAAAATCTTAAATGTATAGATCACACAGAATCAGAGGAACATGTTGTCATCAAGCTCCCTGTGGAAAGGGTGTCATGGTTCCCAGGGCTGACAGAATAACCCACCATAACTGTCACAAAAGAATGTTGCTAATCCTAGGAGTAACACTAAGCTTGCTCTTCTACAGCTGAAAACATTTGTCCTTGAGTGGAACATCCCCCAAGTCATAGAAATGCCTTTTCCGTAGAGACATGGTGCCCAGGGATCTCTCTAGCAGAAAATCAAGTATTGCAGCCACTGGCAAGTGAGGTGACTACCTGCCGGGAGCTGGGCTGAAGCCTCCACCAGCTCATGCTCCAGCTAGTGCATGGCCATGGGGGAAGCCAGGAGGGACAGTCGCACTGACCTTCTGTATCACTAATGCTACAGAAAGCGTGGCGGGAAACAGCACTGTAAAAGTATATGCACAGCAGGGTACTGAGGGTAAAATGCAGATTAATTATATTGCGGACAAAAAAGAATGGTGAGCCATTTATTCCAGGTCAGCATTTTTGAGGAAAGGAAAACAAAACATTTCACTTATTGTTTAGAAGAACATAGTGTAATACTTATTTGAGGTTTGAGGCTAAATATCTTCTAAATTCACAGTAAGATTTTTACAGAGGTCAAATAAATTTTTTAAAGACAAAAAGAAAACAGAGGCCTAGAAATTGCAGAAAACCCACCATTTTTATTAGTTAGAGTAACAAGCACTGGGCTGGCAATATCTTCCAGCCAACTCTTTTTGTCAGAATTCATGACAAAAAGCATTTCAGATGGCCCCTCTGCAGCTTTACAAAGCTGTCAACAGAAGCTCCCAAGGAGCCTTCCTTACCAGTCACACACTGACAAGTGGACATCACAAGACTGAAAGTTCAAAATGGCTCAAAAGCAATACAGTGAAATTAAAGATTCTTTAAATATACAGAGAAGCATCAGAAATGGTATCTAAACCATGTATTATAAATAGAAGAAATACAACTTACCATGTGCTTTCACATAATGACTTTTCCTGCTAACCATAAAATTTTTGTTGGGTTTATTGCATGTAGTCAAGAACCTTCAGCTGGATTTGTAAGTGTGTCATGATATAGCCAAGGCCTTCAGAGTGTTTTATTTACTAATTAAATGGATGCTGGTAGGCTGAGTGCCAGTCTGTGTCATTACACAATTACATTAAAAGGTCTGGATGATGTAGAACTTTCATCACCCATTTGGGATTTTAACAGGCCGTTTCGCTTTCTTTACTAGTATCGGCTTATTACAGTAGGTTCTGTCATTGGTGTTCGGTCAGCTAGAGCTGAATTGCAGCCAGTTTGACGTGAGCATATGCTGTTGTGTATTAATTAGGGAAGTGCTGAGTGTATCATGTGACCCATTTTCCTCAGTTCTGCAATTAGCAGCTTTACGGAAGTGTCTTATGAGGGCCTGAACACAAGTTAATCTTCTGGGGGAAAACAGTAAAAGAAACAATCAGCAAAACATTTCAAATGGGATTTAAGATAATGCCGCCTAAACCTGAAAGGTCTCATGTCTATGTGATTTCTTTTAGGATACTGGCAAAGTACCATGTCTTTGTTTCTGGAATAAAAATTCCAGCGGTGTACGTTGCCCTTCATGTTTGCATCTTTCTTTCTACATTTTGGAAGCCGCAAAATCTGACCCAGCATGTCTGCATGCCTTATTATAGCCTGACATCACCCTCGTGGCTATAATTTGAAAAAGGAAACTTGTCATTCCCAGTCAGATGCCCACTGCACACACATTTGCTTCATCAATCTGTCAAAGACCTACTGAGAGCCAACTGTCTGAAATTTCTCCAGAAGAAACTTTTTTTCCACTGTGTTTGTGCAATATTCAAAATACTCTTGCTGCTCTGATTAGAGTTGGAGAGAAGTGGCCTTCAGACAACTTCCAGTGATGTGCTTATTTCCCACCTCACTAAAGGGCAGACTCAGCAAGTTCACAGTCCACATTCCTCCTGCACTTGGTATCTCCTGTGGCTGGGACAGACCTAACTGATAGGAGACTGCAGGCTCAGGGACTTCAGCTACACTTAGTCTGGCTGGAATTGAAGCTACAAACAACTAGATTTCTCTTAACAAGCTCTTCCATGAAACTGGCTTTTAAAAGTAATTTTCTATCAATTATGAGGGAAGATGGTGAGGATCAGCTCAGGTTAGCATTACAATTTGGAGTCTGTCCAAATGAGATCAAACATTTTGAAGTTCTCCTCTTGTTGAAGTCTCTATCAGCTCCTGACGTTTCTAGCAGTTGCTTAATGACTTCTGGCACTCTCCCCTTCAGCTGCAAGCACACAATATCCTTAGGGGTTTCATGGGAATTGCTTTTTTTCTAGTACAATCCCAGGACTACTATCTTTTACCCAAATGAGAAATACTGTGTGATGAACTTCTCCCTCAGTTCCAGCTGAAATCATTGAGCAATGATTGAACATAAAACCAATGCTTAAATCCAAAGGTTAAATAATCTAGCTCAAGATTTCTGTAACAGTTTGGTGCAAATTAGGTTGGCTCCCAATTTTTTAAAGGCTGGCTCAATTCCTAGATTTTACAGACACCTGTTAGCAGCCATTAGCCACATCTTTGGATTTTACTTCAAATACAATGGCATTATTCCAAAAAAATACTCTCCAGCGGGTAACACAGATGGGCAATCAGCACCTACTAACCAGATCAGTGTGAATACTATGTGTGATAACAGCTAGAATACGAATTCACTGTGTTTATCTGACATGATATTCTAGCTGACATATCAATTTAGTTAATCTGACACTCAGCTAACGTTTCCTGCATGAGACCTGTTTACAGCAGGGATACTCAAATGGCAGAAAACCCTGTCCAGATCCAGGTGGCAAGTGAATGTCATAGAATCATAGAACGGTTTGGCTCAGAAGGGACCTTTAAAATCACCTAGTCCGATCCCCTGCCATGGGGGGATCACCCAGACATTGTAGAGGTAACACAATGTTCCCCAAATTCCTGCAGAAAACTTGCATTTCTCACTGCTCTCCTGCTCTCTGAGGAGTAGCTGCAGTTAGTCCCCACAATCCCAACCATGAAAGCAGCATGAGCATGGGCAGAGCTAGATGCAGTATGCTGCTTCTCAGTCCCAGCAGAATTAAAAGAGGACTTAAAGTCAACGGTCTTGGGATTAGAGTATGAAGCAGCCTTGGTGAACAGCCACACAGTGAAATCTAGGTCCTCTATTCTTTGAGAAGATCTTGTTGATGTTTAATGATATGCAGGAACAAGACCACACAAACTGGTAGTCCACCTGTGTACAACTCTTCTTCAATCTCGAATTGCTTTACAGATGGTCATTAAGCCTCACCCCCCTCCTCTGATGGTGGCTGTATGTCCATTTTGCAGATGCCCCAGATGAAGCATTGGTAACTACTAGCTGGGGAGCAGTGAGTCAGAGGAAGAATCCTGATTTCAAATCACCCCAGTTGCTCTCTGATATTCCTTTCCCTAGAAAACCTTTAAACTTGAGCCACACAGAGGTCAGAAACATTAATTATCAGACTTGCCATTACTTTTCAGGCACAGCCCCCAAGAAAAGCAACAGGAAAGAATCCTGACATTCCTTTCCCCTCCCTACCCACCCTGGAAGCCACCAGCAACATCCTACTGAACTTAATGGAACCAATACTCTTTGCATTATCAATTATGACTATCAAAGATGTGTTGTCATTAGCTACAAGATTTTTTTGTGATGTTCAGATATGTGCCTAAGAAGAGGGACTTTTACAGATCTATCTATTCAAGACCAAGACATTTATGCTCTATGGTCTCTTACATAGTCCAGGTGTTACTAAAAAACAGATAATGACCAAACAATAAATTATCTAGACTAGGAGTAGAAAAGCTATGGCTGTGGAGCAGCTCCCATACCAACACTGTATCATGTGGCTGGCCATGAGGCTATGTTGGTCCTGGGGCTACTCAGTAATCTGAGTCCCTTGCTGTGACCAGCCCAAAGCTGATGCCACCAGGTCTTCAGCAAAGGTGCAGGATGATATCTGTTGTCTTGCATTTGCTTTGATTGTCTTCAGCAATTACATTCATTCCCCCCAGGCAAATGTTCGTAGATCCATTCAATGAATATGTCTTCAAGGCAATTTGCTAGCAGCCTGCATTTCCATAAACTGGAACAGGAAACATCCTCATAAAGTAATCAAGTATGGACGACTTTGAATATTCAGAATGTCTCTTTGAACCTGAGCAATGACTACTGCCACACATGGACTTCTTCAACATGTTTTATCCATACTTTCTCTTCTCTGGGTTCTCTTGTTACCCCTCTCCCTTTAAAACATCCCTTTCCTTTTGGAGAAATACTCTACTAGCTTAACTTTTAGATTTTGGGCACCCATAGTTACTGCAGGCCAGGAATTTTAGCTGTTGAGTCATACACTGTAATGATGCTTATAAGAGTAAAGCTGAAGACAGTCTACCAAGCCTTCTGTCCAGTTCACCACTACTACAGCAGTGTTCCCACTAATAAATTAACTAGTGATTCCCATAATCCATTGACAAACTGTTTCACAGGGACTCAAAAAGGCATCTAAATGTAGCATTTTAAATCTATACATGGGTATATTATTATCACATAATATATATCCTGCAAATTGCAGGATTTACCAACGAATAACCAGTCTATGTACCAACCAGTCTAGATACTGCATTCCCTGTTTTGGGTGGAAGGGTTTTAAGAGGAGGCTTTTTCCCAGGATGAAAATCTCTGTGGTAGTTAGATTTAAATTTTCTGAAGAAATGTACTTGAACATGAAAATGAGCTTGAATTCCCAGCTGGTATCACAATTCAAGCTACCAGAAATAAGGCCTTCAGTGCAGTAAAGCAAGGATGTGTGCTGGCTGAAGGGCACATTTCCAAGGACATTAGCAGAGCTGGTATTCAAATTGAATGGTCCTTACATGGCAACCACAATTTTTCTCTTTTGAAGCAAGGAAGTTATCACCCTGAATGTTCTGCCTAGAAAAAGATTCTTTTAACCTCATCCAAGGGCTGCCAAAGCCAACAGAAAGATTCTCCTATCGGTCAACTGCTTTTCTTATTTGTAGGGTTTTTCAAATATGCATTCATTTGTTTATGAAAGAGTGCTCACAGCTTTGTGGGGATAATTTCCAGTCTGCAACCTATCAGAAACAACAAATTAAAAGGAAGCATCTTCATCACCCACCATTCTCTTATTTTAAACAAAAACTTGCCTGTGTATGTAAGTGTTAGTTATGATAGTTAAAATGCTCTCTGTCCACAGACGGGGTATGCCCCATTTTGCAAAATAGCTTGTCTCAGTGACAACAGCTGTGACAAAAAATTAAATGTTCCAGGATGAAGGCATTTCCATCAATGCTCTTCTTTTTAAAATGACAAAAAAGATTTTGTGGCATTGCTCTTGTTCTTTCTCTCTCTTGCTTGCTCTCATCCGGCTGCTAATTTGGGCTTCCCAGCAGGCCTTCAACAGAGAAAGCCAAAACCAGGGGGTAGATCCTCAGCCACTGGATGTTGTCAAGAGCTCTACTGAAGTCACTGAAGCTGTGACAATTTACACCAGCTAAAGAACTGCCTGCAGGGCTCAAAATGCAGTCAACTGTTGTCCCTCCTTCCTCTTTACCATGCAAACAAAATCTTATATATCTTGTAGAGTAATTCACTCCATACTATTGGGAAGAGGAGCGAACAGAAAGCAACTTCCCTAGATTAAACGTTTGCTATCCGAGGCTTGGGTAGAAACCCACAAAACTGTGAGCAATCAGAATGCACCACATGGAAATGATGATGGAAAACCCCAGTGAATAAACATGCCAGCAAAGCCTGTCTCTAAAGAACATATTATTGTAAGTTTTCTTTAAAAAAAAAATAAATAAAAATTTGGTTGTCACATATTTTTTTTAATAAACATTTTCTTAGTTTCCTGTACTCTGCTTTTTCTCTTCTCTCCATAAATTTCTCCCCTCCCTCTACAGCCCCATATATTCAAAATGGAGACAGCACATTAGTGACTGGGCCAAGTACAACTGAAGAAGTATGCAGGTGCACAGAGCAGGCTATAGGATGAATGGGAGGAGTGCCTCATTTTTTTCCTTGTGGATAATCTGGTTAGCACTGAAACAGAGCTGATGTGCTGTACCAAATGTCTTTCTCACATAAGGTCAGGTTATAAAGTCACCAACCGGTGTAGCTAACTACAGTGCACTCAGTTATCTGTGGGCAGACCAGCTGAGCTGCCTGTGCTGCTCCAGCGTGGGTCCCATGGGAATTATGGGACAGAGACAGCACTGTGTAAACATGGCTCCCTGCTTGCAGGGTTGGGCCAGCCTCAAGCAGGACCCAAACTAGCCACTGCCTTGTAAACAGTGGGACTCAGTAATTCCCACAACCCCAGCAATGTCTTCACTGCATGCTGGGGTGAGATAATGGCAAGCTCCACCTGACTCACCATCCACTCCTCCCTCTTCCAAGGTTCTGGTTTCTAAAGGAATGAAAAAAGGAAGGAAGGAAGGAAGGGAGGAAGGGAGGGAGGGAGGAAGGAGGGAAACCCAGGTGTACATGGGTGTCCCTCCAGCAGGGGAGACACTCTGCAACCTACTGTCATTCCTAGTCTGGGTCATCAAAAGACCAGGACCTTTGGGTGCACCACCAAAGGAATCCTCCCTATGTAGCAGCCACAGGGAGTCCCCTGTACAGAGTTTAGATACCATAAAACTGAATGAGCAGAAGTGATGGGATTTATTTCACCTGCCTAAAAGTTCGGCATAGGTTGTTTCCATAGCCAGGGGAAACATGCACCGCCCCAGCAGAGTTCATCCCACCTATTTTAGGATGTGCTGGCTCACTCTTCAGAGGTACTGGTCTTTCTCCACTGTCTCTAGAGGACATCTTAAGGCACTTCTAGACAGCTGAGAAAGATGAAATTATTTCCACCCAGGTGTCACAACTGGTTCTTTCCATTCTTGCAATTTGACTGATATGATTAATCAGTGGAACAAACTGTCTCAGGATAATATTGAAGAAAAGGGATTAATAGGAGTCAAGACAAGATAAAGGAACCCAAGCTCTCTGCTGATGTAAAGGAGTGAAATTTATGGTTACTATCTGTTCTGTCATTAGAAGAACATTGTATTTCTATAAAGGAAGCATTGTATTCCAGTTTACGAGGTACAGAAAATGTGTCGATCGTGCCCAAAATGCCAGCCTAGTAATTTCCAGTCTGGTAGTTTTGACAGTCTTAATGAACAGGCTCAGCAAAAAGCAAGGACTGGAATATGGAGATAAGTATATTAGATGGACTGACACTCTTAGACAATGACTGCGTAGGGCCTGCCCTAAATATTCTTAGCCATTCTGTGCTAGTACTTCCTCACTTTCTTAAGCATGAAATTCACTTACATATTCTAAAAAAAGAAAAAAAGAGGGGTGGGGGTGAAGAAGAAATTGCCATTTTTAGTGTACAAGCATATTTACATAATCAGGGCAAAACCCTGCATTTTAAAAATGCCCTAAATACATATTTACATGAGAGAATGCAATGATTCCAAAGAGGCTGATAGTATACATTTTAAGTATAGCTAACTACATATTTACACAAGCAAGACAATAATCCTCATTAAGGATTTTTTTTTCCACATTGCCACATTAGAAAACTGTACAGTTATCAATCCATACAACTCCACATTAACTCCTAGATACCGCATGTCCTCAGGGCATTGCAGTACTAGCAAGCATATGCTGAAGCCTAAAAACTTCCTCATGAGGAAAGGAGAGGTTCTCTCCCTCTCTGGGTTTTGCTTAATTATCAATCATCTTCCAAGAGATCTCCTGGAACCACAGTTTCTCTGCTGCAAGTAGTATCCTGCTTGAGTCACTGCTAAGCTGCACCAAGGATGGGAGTAAATCCCAGTTCAGAACGCTATTTCTGAATGAATTGTGCCTACACAGGCACATGTCTGCTTAGCATGGTCATTCTTCCTGAGCACAATGCATGCACAGCAGGGAATCCTCTTTTCTATCAGGAAAACCCGGTCTCCTTGGAGGCGTACGTGGGAACGCAGTGCTTTGGGTGTGACAACACAAGGGGAGACACGGAGACTGAGAGAACAAGATAGGGTCTGTGCTGTCACCATCAACAACCTCTCCTAAACAATTTAGTGTAGTGAATAGATGAATATTATGAAAAGGAAGCTTGCTTTCCCTCTCCATACCCTGTGAATTTTCCTCATCAGAAAATCCCATCTCATTAGCAAGTTGTACAGAATTTTTATTTTTTTTTTTCCCTTCCCTTCTCCTAGCCTCCATTCCAGTGACACAAGTATCAATGAGTTTCAGCAGATGAGAGACACTAGATTTTATCTTCTTCTGGTAATTTGCCATCTATGATCAACACAACTACTTCAGTGTATCCGTGGGCACAACATTTTTTTAAAAATAGACAAAAAATAATGAATTCTAAAACATTTTAAAAATTAATACATGCTCCACTTTAAGCATCTGTCAAAGTCATCTGCTGCTCCTCCCCACAGGAAAAAAAATCTCTTCCTCAAAATATCAGAACCCTAAAGACAGTCAAATACAGAGCTTTGACTGGTGCAGAAGGACAAACATCCATCATCAAAAGAACTGGCTGTCTTTCACATCTTTTCTGCATTACCCCACTTCCCCACAACTTCCAGCCCTACCCCATTGGCAGAATGCCTGAACTCCCTCTGAGAATGCACCTAGCAGCATGCCTGCCATCTGCTACATGTGCTTCATTCTCCCCCTTATCTGCTCTCAAAGGGGAAAGCCATGTTTGCAGTCAAGTGTTTTGGTAGGGTGTTGTTTTGGAGGTTTATTCACATTTTCAGATTTTTAGTCTCTACATGAAGACTGGCCTCCTGGGGAAGCCCCTACAGTAGGCTTGCACATGGGCAGAGCTTGGATGGGCAGGTGGAGTAATCAACAGTATGTAAGAAGCAGCCCAGGCAACTAGTATTGAACTAGTTGTTCTTGGGAACAGTCAACAGCCTTATATCAGTCACATACGTGATGTCTTTCCAGCACCTTTTTTTTTGGTGGTTGAACCTTCTTAAGCACTTATTTTGCCTTAGCTGACTTTTGCTGCTGTACTTCTCAGGCTCCTCGTAATACTGCTTACTTTCACCTCACTGGCAAACTTCTACAAAAAAATTTCCTTCTCTGACATGTGTCCATCTTGTTCCCTTTATACTCCTTCGCACATTCTGCTACCGTACCACGTCCAGCTCAACATGCCCCATCTCCACTGATAGAAGCCTTAATCAGCTGGGAGTCCAGTAGCAAAAAAAGACCAAACGTGGGAGGAGTCATCATTTCAAGGGTATTGCCTCTTCAGCACCTCCAGCCACTGCCAGGGTACAGGAGGACACTGGGAACACAAAACAAATTCACATCCCCTACCTGAAATCAGTATCACACTATAATAAATAGCACCACAGGCCACTGGACTATGAAGAAGAGAACACTGCTGAAAGATTTTAAAGGGGTTGACCTCCTTCGCAAAAGAAGTATGGAAAAACAAGGAGTCTGGCTCTTAGCATAATCTATGCTGCCTGGTAAGCAAACATTTTCATTAACAGTTGTGGTAATTTCTTACTTAAATTAAGCAACCAATAATATTCACACATAAAACCACATGCATACACACACACACACGGAGGAAAGCTCCAAGCTGTGGCTATCCCTGGCCATTGCTTGCAGACACCAAAGCTGTTGCAAAGCCCTCTTACAAATACTTCTCTCTGCCATAGACCCACTGGCCTGAGCGCAACCAGTACATGGATATCAGAATAGAGACAGCACAGAAAATAACAAGCCTCAGCAGGGTCGTCAAGGGAAGAGATCGATCAAGAAGAAAGTTAGGCAGCCAATGCAAGTGGACTCAGAAAGCAATTGTGCTTTCAATAGCTTACGTTTCTTGGGCCATAAAGCTGACACTGGGACTGCACACTTGCATTCCAACCTGACACATTTATTGGAGAAGTAGAAAGCTAATGTTGGCCTATTAACAATTGCTGTCCACTGTAAATCACTGCAGGACCTCCCTTGAAGCATATTGCCTTCCATTTCTCTCACAGGCATCAAGGAACCCTTTGCCCTCTTCAACTCATTGTTTGGCCATTAAATCAAAACATTGCCTTTCAGGGAGAGGACTCATTCACAAAAGCCAGAGTGGAAGACAGACTACTCCTATATGAGGTTCAAAATGTGGTTGGAGGCTACACATGACTTGATCCCAACTTGCCACAAGTTTGTTGTAAAGATTTGACTTCATTTTATTTCCCTTCCTGGAAAAAATCAGCACTCCTAAGGCTCATCAGTGCTCTGGGGTAGAAATTACTACATAAGCAGGCAGCTAGCTCTTCAGGAAAGGATACATGCACAGATTTGCTACTGTTTGAAATGAATGGAGATTAACAGTTTAGCATCGTTTTCCTATGAGTTGCTTGGATAGAATTTTTCCTGCAGAGTTAATACAGGACAAGAATAGCAGAATTTAATGCTATAATTCTAATTTTCATAAATCTGGCTCATGCTGAAAAATTGCAACAGTGCTATTTTTTGTAACTAAAAAGCATCCTTTATAATTCCTTTACTATTCAGTAGGAAAAAGCAATAGGCAAAAAAGCAGCAGTGAAGTTTCTGTGGAAGAGCACAGCATTCACAATTCGTACCACAGCAGCAGTCCCATGGCAAGAGGTCACCCCACTGCCTGCTCTGTTGAATGGGGGTGGCCCAGGTTTGTCTGGGAAAGAAGGTGAGCTCACCTCAGTGCCAAGCAGGTAGGAATCCCTATTCTGCAAACACCATGGGGACACAAGCCCTGCAGGAGAGGATAAAGCCCTACAGCGTCACCCTAGCTCATATGAGGATGAGAAGAAGCCAAGAGCTTGTGGTGTACATGCAAGGTCTGAGGGCCTGGAGTCAGGCGTGCACTTAAGCATCTGTCCGTGCCGGGGCGCTGGGGCTGGACTGAGGGAGGTGGAGCAACTGCCCAAGAGCAGCGTGTGCTGGTGCGGGGGGGTATACCCACAGATGCAGTCTTAATTTACTCACAGACTGCAAACATAAACCAGATATTTTTATGTTCTGTTATTAATGTTAACCACAAAACTAGAAAGGTTCTACACAGCCTGTAAAGATAGCAGTGTGAAATCCAGGTGAGCCAAGCCACTACAGAAATGTGAAGTTGTAGAAAAAGTTAATAAATTTTGGAGGAATGTTTCAGGCTTGCCCTGTTTCCAAGGGACCCAGAGACCCCCATGTGCATAGCTCACAGGCCTGGCTAAAGGGGGCTTGGACAGACTTAAAGGGAAATCTGCAGCTATCTCTGTCTCTGCTGCCAGAAGTTTAATGGTGCCGTGCAACAAAGCACTGCTGTCAATTGACAGAGGGATGGAAAAACAGATCAGATGCATGCCTGCCTCTGGGAAAACACAGTGCAGTCAAGGAGAGCTTCCTATCAGTTTGATAAAAGCAATCCTCCTTTGGAACACCAGTTTCAAATCTCTTTTACCCAAGATGGACAGGTAGTGACCCAGGTCACAGTGCTACCATGCCACAAAAACAGAGTTTCCTGTAAAATCCAGACATTCTGATAGAACCAGTTTAAAAGCAAACGAAGAAGAAAGACATTTCTACCCCTTGAAATGATTTAGGAAACTGAGAACAAAAAAGGAGCAAGTTGATATAGTTGTGTTCTGCTGTGTCAGCAATACTGGTCTTGTAAAGTACATTTTTCTTTCAACGGACCCAGTACGTCTGAAACCTAATGTGATGGTTACCTGTGCCATCATTGATCATGTTAGGCTTTGCTTGCCTCATACTTTTCCCAAGGCAGCGGTTTCCAAATTCTCACATCAAGAGAGTATCGCGTTGTACTACCAAGGAGGTAGTTGTGGCAAGGGAAGAAGAAATGAAGAGATGTGGTCACAGCTGGCCAGAGCCAGGGCAGACCCATATTTCCCTGCTCACACTCCGGGGCCTGGTTACTCTTTTTATGGATACTCTTTGATGCTGTCCTCACTTGGCCTTGTTTTTTTAAGACCAACACTTCTATGTGCCATTGGATCTATTTGTCTGAAAAATTAATTACAAGTTTAAGAGCATATGGAAACAGCATGGATCTTCAGAAACTACATTACCAAGAAAAGAAAAAAAAAATCAAACACTTAATCTTAGCAATGAAAAACATAATGTGAGCAGGAAATAAGCCTGTGCTTTTGAGATACTAAAAAGGGGGAAAGGCAATGACTAAAAAAAAAATTATAAATAATTTTCCTATTATTCATCCAATACAGCTGGATAAAAATTTTTTTTAAAAGGTCTTTTAAATGACTTACAATGTGCAGAGCTAAAAGGTTTATTTTTACCTTTCTGGTTTTCGACAGAAGTTGTTTTACTGATCAGAACAATTATGCTTATAATAGGGAATAAAAGGAATTGGATACCTACAGATACACAAACCAATGAAGCTGGAGATACAGTCACTACGCAGCATTTTGCTACTCAAATTAGTTTCATCTGTGAATTTTATTTCTCCACAAAATGTATATACTTTTTTTGTTAGAGACATTCCATTGCCCTATGCAGTTAATACTTATTTTTACAAGCAGGAAAGCTTTCTGTTTTGGGAAAAAAAAGAAAAAAATAGGGACTACAAAAAGTAAAATAGAGGCTACAATTTACAGCTAAAAAACCAGAAAAAGTAATATAAAAACTTGGGTTGAACACTGACTTTGCTGTTGCTACCAATGGCAAATGCCATTGCGTGCAATGATTTGTGCTATGTTCATCTCCTGATCTGTGCTATGTTGAAAACCCACCAGTATCAATTGCTGCCAGAAGCAGGGAAGCAGATCACATGCACTACTCACTGTCACAGTTCTTATATCCCTAGAAGATTTTATTCCACTGGGATGGTATTGAAAACTTCTTACTCAGTGTCTATCCAGAAGGACTGCATTTTAATTATCCCTCAGAAGGCTGGATGGAAGGTGGGTGTCTCAGTAGTTTTGCTTGCTTTCTTAACATTGCCTTATTGCTTAAGGCTGTACAGATCCCTTTGTAGTAACTGAAAGCAACTGAACTATGGAAACATTATCTCTTGGAAAAGTAAAAATAAATCAAGATTTGGGTTCAGGATGGCTTAGCAGAGTGAATTCTTATTCATAGTCTTCACATTCTTGCTGAGTCTTTAGTTTATTGAATTCCCTGACATTTTTCTGTTGCTCTTTGATTAGTAAAACTCACTCTAGGTTTCTAGGGCACTGTTGAAGCATATGTTCTTGCAGTATCCATGCTCAGTGGTGTTACAGCATGTGGAGAAGAAACAAATCAGTACAGTAGAAGAAAGAGAGGGGCAGTACACTAAGTCTTCCCTGGCATCTAAAGGGAAGTAACCTCTCAGAATGAGATTGTCAAAGAACTGATCACACAGGTTTATTTAGATTTCTATGTCAAATAAGATTCCCAATTGCTCCTCAAGTAGCAAGGATGTAGCAGAAGAAATGAGAAGGTAGTGAGGTAGGACCACCTGCCCTGGAGTCAGCTTTGTCTTGGCTTTCACGGAGCACGAGCTGCAGAAGCACTTTCTTTTTTTACAGCAAATAGGTTCCCAAAATGAAAATAAGACTTTCCAATAGGTCTTAATAACTCATAGGCTTGAGCAGTTCTGGTCTGGTGGGACACTGAGGAGGAGAACAGCAAGCAGTCTGTGGCAACTGACATCAGAGTTAGTCATGGTAATCATAGGGTTACGTCAAAGGTCTCAGCTTCTTCACTTGGTGAGAGCATAACCTTCATTTTGCAAAAAATATATCCCTATTCCCCACAGTTGTAAAGGAAATATTTACAAATGAACCAAAGAATAGGTGTCTGCCTCCACCTGTAGGAAGCCTGCAAGGAATTGTTTCACAAGGTGTAACAGTCCCTGTTCATCTTAACCTCAACCACAGTTAATGTGTGGGGATAGCAAAGGAGCTGGGCCATAAGGGTACTATGTGAGATACATGGATGGTTCCCAGTGCCTTAATTAATCTGTGACTCATGACAGCAATTTAAATGTGGCTTCTTCAGCTCAGCTTACAATGTTTAGGCATGAATACAAAGGAGCGGTCCGTACTACCACAGCCCATGCTATAACATCAGTAAGCCAGAAGACTTAAGTTTCTGGGCTGTCAATTTGGTAATTTGTTTTAACACTATATTTACTTCAATACTAATTAGAAAACAAACAGCCCAGGTAATGCTAACTTTGGTATGTTACAGCTTATTAGAGAAGACAGAGAAAACAAAACTGCACCGTGCACAGTTGGAGGTCCCACAGGATCCCAAAAGAGGATCCTTCGGTGCCTTTTAAAGCAAATTGTTAAATCAGGACTATACATGTCACTACAGAGCTGTAAGATGATATGGTTCTCAGGTTTCAACATTCTCTCTCTCTTTTGCACACAAGTACGTACACAAATACTCCCACAGATTCAACACAGCTCCTGCATACACCTCTGCCAATCCCTTGCCTGCATATGTATGACTTCTACTAAAACAGGCATGAGTTCAGTGAGAAAAATAATGTATTGCTCTCTGTGCCATAATGCATTCGGCAGTGCTTTCTACCGTTGTCATTTGTTGTTTATGAAAAATTCAGTTCATGCGAAACAATTAGGAATATTGAAAAAATGAAAGGGGAGAGAACATCAGGAACAAATATATTTGTGCATGACCCTTTGGAAAAGTAACGTTTAGAATAAAGGACAACAACCCTCTCCATTCTAGACTCAAATGAGTCCATCAGTCATCTAAAATAACAGGCTATAATTAATTAATAATACAATGAATTAAATTATCATAAGCTTACACCAGAAAATTACTTAAACACAACCACAAAATACAGAAAGTTGGGGAAGGGCTGGGGTGCAGGCAAACTTGGCTCCTCGGATGAAAACCCCTCCCCATTCAGCAGCCTCCCACCAACTTCAGGTCCCTGATTTGTCTCCTGGACTCTCTACCAGGTTTTGCTCTCAACTCCCTGTGCGAGATCAGAAAAATTTCCAAGACTTCCATTTCTGCCAAAGAGGAAAACCAATCACCAAATTCAGGCTACTGTTTGATATGCTGTGTCATTCGTTCAGCACAAAGCATTGTGGTTTTTTGTTAAAGCAAGAGTAAGAGTCTTCCAAGGTATTTTTAGCCTCCTAGAAGGATGAAAAATGCCTTTCACTGCATTACATTGGAGGAAGGCTTGTCTTGCTAATGAGATGCTGCATGAGAATACCTGTGACCTGAGCTGAATCCCTTTGTCCCCCATCCTATGGGGATCACTATTAACCGATAAGGCAAATACATTTTTCTCCCAATCTTGAGAGATAATGTCATTTTATACTTTGGGAAAAGGATTAAGTGATTATGGCATGCATGCCCCAAAAGGCACTGCCACATGAGGCCCTGTCATGATGTAAAAACATAAAATAATTTTTAAAACTTTGACATCTTCCCCTTAAAGGACAAATGTCCATATGGGTGAAATAGTGCTCTAAATACTGTGGGGAGCAGCATGACAAAAGATATGGAGATGAGGAAAATGACACCTGTACCCTGATCATCTCTTGCCAAAACTTGGTCCTGTTGCCCCACTCATGGGGATGGGCTCCATCAAGGTAGGGGCAGCAGGGAGTGGGACAAAACAGAGTAAAGGACCCATGCAATAGGGCAGCAGCAGCAGGCAGAAACTTGGATAAGAAAAACAAACCCAGCGCACTCTAGACAATCACTGTTTTTTGTTCTTACAACAGTTTCCTGAGGAGGTGAGAGAATCTAGCATTTATCATCTTTGAGGAAGATTTCAGGCTGATAGGTGGTTAAGTGAAACTGTTAGAAATGGCATGGAGCCCAAACTAAAAGCATAAGGAGACATCACTGGAAGAGGTCTGCTCTGGATTTGTGCAGCCTAGCTGTCACGGCGCAAGATACGGAAAACCAAGAATGCGTCTTCTCCGACCACAGAGACCCTGTAGGTTTTATTTCTCAATGGCACTCCAGAAACAATTCTTCATCCTCACTCAGGTTTGAATCTTCATTCTTTCCACATTATTTCCAGCTTCCCAGAGAACCTTGACTTTTCAAAACCCTCCTTTTTTTATGAGGATTATCTCTCCCTTGTTGTGGTTTTGAAGGCATTCAAATCCAGATACACAGCACAGTGGTTTGAAAGGTTACTTTCCTGTTTGACTGATTATTCTTGATCCATTACCCTCCAGCATTGCCCAGTGCAATAGCAATAACCTTTGTCAAAAGTAGAAAAACAGATCACAAAACAAAACAAAACATAGATATTTCTATCTGTAGATCTATTATATAGATTTACTACAATGCAAAATAACTACCAGTATAATGTGCTCCCAAACATAAATCCAATATGGACATAAAATACACACCCACATATACCCCTCCTTTCTTCTATCTGGCCATGTTGAATAGATTGGAGCTGGGCAAAAAAAGAAGCTTTTTTCCTTTTCCTATGTGCAGTTTCCACAAAGGTCCCCTGGAAGAGCAGCAGAGGGACTTGAGGAGTTGTGGCCAAAGTGATGGGGGTGACTGGAGGAGGGGGTGTTCAGAGCCTCATTGCCACATACCAGATCCCATCAACATATGCTGGCCCGCTACAGAGGGAACCTTCAGTCTCTAAAAGAAATGATAGCCACTGACATCTACTGCCACCCTGCACATCTGAAGAAACATTCAGCAACTGACTGAAGGCCCAGTTTTGTGAACTGGGGTTTTATGTCCAAATTCATCTGACCTAACATTAGACATCCACCTCATGGGCTGAGGTGAGCAACACAGTCACATTGGTCCCTACTGCAGTGGGATGTGAGGCACTTTCAGAAAGCAGCTCAGGTCTTAAGCTGGGGGTGACTGCATTGCTCGTTTGGGATCTTGTGTCAGGTCAGATGAATCCAGGTCTTAACGAACAGGTCTCTTCATCTAGCAGTACCTTTTGAAGATCAAAGGACTGGGAAATCCTAGATGGGGAATTGCAGCTTTGCACCCACCTAACATGAATGTCCAGGGTGCAAAAAGGCTAAAGTAAATCCCTGACTTCTTTGTTCCTTGGTTTATTCTTCTTGGCTGTGGTCTACATTTCTTGGAAAATTCTTCCATCTCTCTGTTGGCAGATCAATTCTACATTTGTCACACGTGCTGGTTTAGCAGATGAATAACTTAATTTTTCCCACAGTATAGTATAGTATAGTTACAGTATAGTAACGTGCTATAGAATGAACATTTCTGACTTTTTTAAGCAGTAAAAAGTCTCTTATTCAACCTGTTTAATAGGTTAAGTGGTATACTTTCCTTCCCAATCTCTTTCTCCCTCTTTTTTAATCTGATGTTTTAACAGTTTCAGGATCAGGGAAGTGGTTATTTTTTGCATAATATTTAGAAAGACAATCTTGCAATAGTATTCTCTACCAAGTAAGTGCTCAAATGAACAGAGCTTATAAATGATTAATATAGCAGCAGTGAGATAAACCTGACAAGTACATCTGGTGTTTGTTAACTGAAGATTATTTCTTTTAAAGTTTTAATTGGGCCATGTTAATTGGATGCTTTTGTTCAGTAGACATATTTCATATCACAAAGTTAAGCCAGCTTTTGTTCAGCAAAACTGTAAACATGCAATTAATCACAGAAAAACACGGACACCTCCTTACGCTTGGAACACACGAACCCTGAAAGCCATTTTCACAGGGTTTTACTCTCTAAAATCAAGTGGACTTATATGGCTGAAGTCTTGTATGATATTCTGAAAACTGAGTGATGTCTCTGTAATTACTATGAGCCTGAACAGCACTGGCAAACCTGTCAAGAGCCCTTCTTGGTACAAATACCCCACATACTTCAGCAGGAGTGTCTTCATGAGAAATGGCTGACAAGAATGGTGCTGTGACAGCTCTAGGTTTCCCTTGCCTGTCAGAGCAGAATATCACCTTGCCTACATAAAGGAATGTAGCAGCTCTGCTTTTGTGCCAAGGGGGTCTGAGTCACTCAGGAATGGCTCTGCCAGTGTTTATGAATGAGGAGTCTCTTCTCATAGTGCTGTGACCAAAGACAAGAGGGTGTTAACACACAGAGGGCAAGAGAAAATGTACTACCATAGCACCTAGATTATTCAGAGTAAGATTGGAAACCACCTTTGGAAAAATACTGCCAGAAAGGCTACACGAGCCCTTTCTGCTTGGCAGCTGGGTTAGTTAATGACACAGGGACTGCGGAAAGTGACTGAGTCAGTGCTAGTCCCATCTGGCCCTGGAAATCATGGGGAAATGGGAGAGCTTCCTATCCACCAGGATATATTTTCATGGTTTCAACTTTCAGCTTTTTAGCTTATCAACCTCTCCTTCCTTCCTTTCCTCCCTCCCTTCCTCCGTCTTTTACTTTTTTCTATTTCCATTTTTCTTCTCTTCCTTTCCTTTTTCCCTTTCCTTTTTTCTTTTCTTTCTTTCTTTCTCTCTTTCTTTCCTTCCTTCCTTTCTTTCTCCTTCTCTTTCCAAAATTAGTTAAAACCATTGTGTAAAAGATGCATACATAGGCCATTACAGTAGAACCACTCACAGATCCTTACCTATGGAGGCTTTCCAGAGCTCCGTACAAGTTCCTTTCACAATGAGAGCACACAGTGTGAAAGAAGATGAGAAACCACAAGAACAATGTTATTTATGGGAACAACTTCTATATTTCCTTTAGAATAAGAAGAGGTTTTAATCTATAGCTATGATATAGAACAACATAAAATATGCCTATGTTGTACCCAGGTACACACACACACTCAGCCCAGACCACAGCACTGTCATTTTCTGATAGACTGAAATTATGACTGTACACAAGTGCCTAGTGCATTGTGTAGGTATGATAATGCTTTTACATAAGTGGTTACATAGATATATACTCTATTCTCATTACGTGGTAGCTGTAAAGCTCATTTGCACTGAATTAATTAAGTTGTTCCTGTTACAAATTCATGCCAGCAGGAGTTATGATTGATTAAAACTAGTTCCAGCTATGATCTCCTTGAACATGTGTCAGAGGTCTGTAGCTGAGTGCCCATGTAAATTAGAGTACTACAATTTGCCTTTCATTAGTGATCAGGTTTTGGTTTGAAATACCCCTGAGGAAACTATGACCTACTCTACGATATGTAGAAAACACACTTTACTCCCATAGGCCCAGTTCAGGGCAGTGTTAAGCATAAGCCTGGTTTTAAGGTAGTGGATACAGTGACTTGTCTCTGCAGAATTACTCCTGAACTCAAAGACATGCTCCTGCATATAATTGCTGAACCCAGAGCTAAAAGCAGATCAGCCTGAGAAACCAAATACATGCTCCATGATCACTTTTGGGCATCCAAAGGCTTTATTTGCATTTTAACATGGGCAAAAAGACAAATGGCAGACATTTTCAGGGGACTAAAATCCAGAATTACTTCATTCTTGACACACAACATGTCTTCAGGATTTCCAGCAACAGCCAAGCTAACTGCTTGAGCGCTAAGGACCTTGGGGAGTGTTATGGGTTTCTGTGGCGCGATTTTCCTTGGTGGCAGGGGAGGGGGGCTGCAGAGGCGGCCCCTTTAAGAAGTTGCTGGAAAATTCCCCACGCCAAAATGTCGGACGCGCCAAAATGTCGGACCTGCCTCTAGGCGGGGAGTGACAGTGGTAGCGCCTCTGGGAGAACAGATATAAGAAGGAGAACCGGTAGTGTGGGGGTTGGGAAACGTGAGAGGAACACCTCTGCCAACACTGGAGTCAG
>VYZV01023213.1:83540-104405 GCA_013401275.1 Pandion haliaetus | reverse complement strand
GTGGAAAGGACCCGCGCCAGGGAAGTTTGTGAGGAACTGCAGCCCGCGGAAAGGAACCACGTTGGAGAAGTTGGTGAAGGACTGTCTCCTGTGGGAGGGACCCCACAGTGGAGCAGGGGAACGAGTGAGGAATCTTCCCCCTGAGGAAAGGAGCGGCAGAGACAAGGTGTGGCGAGCTGACCTCAACCCCCATCTCCTGTTCCCCTGCGCCGCTGGGGGGAGGAGGTAGAAAGCACCGGGAATGGAGCTGAGCCAGGAAGGCGGGAGGGGTGGGGGGAGGTGTTCTGATGTTTGGTTTCCCTTCCTAATACCCTTGTGTTTTGTTTTTGATTTGATTTGTAGTAAATTAAATGGATTTTGTTTCTTCCCCAAGTTGAGCCTGTCTTTTGCCCGTGACCATAAGTGGGGAGTGATCCCTCCCAGTCCTTGTCTCGACCCACGAGCCTGCCCTTGTATTTTCTCCTCATCCCAACATGGCCAGGCGCGGGGGTGGGGGGTGAGTGAGCGGCTTCATGGTGCTTCGTTACCAGCTGAGCTGAAACCACGACAGGGAGTCACAGCTCTCTGGCAGTACCACGGTGGAAACCACACTAGGACCATGGACACAGTACTCCCAGACCATGAATTGGGTGGGGGACCCAAACCAAGCAGGAAGACTCAGAGCCCCTGGAGACTTGGTTGAAGAGCTGAGTCTGACAGCAAGGTTCCCTCCATGACAATGAAGATGCCAGAGGAACCAGCTGGCTTGGGAGTCTGGAAACCATGAGGTCCACTTCCTTGGGGCAGAGTATCTAGCGGGGATTTCCTGGAACTGAGGACCCCAAAAGCCCCTGAACTCCCCACTTTGATGCCATCTGTCAGGCAGATTTCTAAGTTGCTGGGCAGGTAAGATGGCACTAAGCCCAAGAGGTTTCTGAGAAACCCTGGCTGGCAGGAAAGTTTCTAAACTTGCTTGACAGGTGAGGTCCCATCGGAGCCTGGGGGAAAGAGGGTGATTGACAGACAGCTGAAAGGAGCATGTTTCCATATGATATTTTATGTCTGAAAAAATCAGCATATTCTAAGTTAAAAACATTCTTTTGGAATACTTCCATCACCTCTACTTAAATGGCTATCATCTGCCACAGTCTCGCTTTCAACCTTACAGAACTGGATCACTGTTTGCTTGCTGCGGAATGTCCTAACTGGAGTAATTTCTACAGCAGATTTGTTTCTCCAAGCAAGCTTCATTTGGCCACAGAAAATGGTACAGTATTTAGCTCCATCATGGTGCATGCTATATCAGATTAGAAATATGATAAAAGGAAAATATTCCCATAACACAGAATACTCTCTCTTGAAAACAAAATCTGTGGGATACATGGGTTATACAAGGTATCCTACAGCTATCAAATAACTGAGTGGCAGTAGCCCTGAGACTCCACTCCACTACCTAGACTTTCCTTTTTCTCCATTAAGTTTTGCATGAAGAGCTCACCTTACCAGGTTGTAGTGGTAAAGAAATACCATTGGAAAGAAATCTGCCATCCAAATTTTAATAGGGTTTCAGCCACTTCAAAGCTGTTCATTTCTAACAGTTTTAATCCTTTTTGCCACTAGCTGTCTCCCCGCCAAAGTCAAGTCAATCAGTTAAGAAGTCATTAGAAAAGCCCTCAGATATGAAAGTCATGCCTTGAAGTCCAGCCTTTTTGCAGCCTCCTTCAAAAGACAAGGCTGCTACTTTGGCATGGTTTCAGCCCCTTAGTCTACCTGAAACACAAATACAAAATCAGCCTGACTTATCTGCTTTGTCTGATTCCATCCTCAGCCACTGGAACAGGCTTTCTCCCAGAAAGCAGATGAGCAAGTACCAGTAGAGCAGCAGCCACAGCTTTCGTGCTGGCAACTGAATAATGAGCCAGTCACTTCAGCAGACCTGCTGCGATGAAGTTATGCCAAATTTTTCATGTCTTCAGGGATGCTGCTGTGCACTAGCCTTGCACAAAAGCCTTGGTGATCAGTGGCAAGTTCAGTCCTAGTCAATTCTCCATGCCACAAGTCAGCCCTCACCCCAGGGCCAAACAATGTGTAGTGGTTCATGACTGCTCCCAATGTGGGGTCCAGCAATTTCCCTGCCAAGAGAAATACTTGGCTCGTTTCTGACTGGAGCCCTGAATGCAAACACTTATACCTACAGCGTGGGTGAAGAGCGGAGCCATGCCCCAGGGCAAAGCAGGCACTGAACCAACCTGACAGCACAGAAACACCCAGTGAAATTTATTTCCATTTTTGGCCCATCTCCTCCAGTGAGCTTATCTCGTATTGCCACACAAGCTGTAACTCATGCCAAGACTCAAAATTTTCACACTTGTAGGCTTGCTCTGAACAGTGTCAGGCATCCTGATGGCAGCAACGCCTGTCCCAGGGGTGCCACCATGTGCACTGTGCTCCCTGGATATCCCACAGCTGTCATGTGCCAGCCCCAGCTGCACCGAACACAGCTGGCACCCACACTGCTGCCATGCTTATGGCTGCCAGACAGAAGGGGACCCCTTCCTCCATGGCAGTGAAAGATGGCATTTGCTGTTGGTGTGTCCCATCTTCTCACCGAACCGCACCTTGGCAAACAACACAGGGTGGTGCAAAGTAAATCCTGTCTGTCACGTGCAGCCTTATGTGATGCAGAGACGATGCATTGGAAACTGTCTACCAGGCCCTTTTACTAAGCCCATTTGCACCCTAAGGCAGGCTGTCATCAAACCTGGCATTGCAAAATAGAAACTGGCAGGGACCAAAGGCAAGAAGCATGCGCCTGCTGCAAGTACTTCCTCACCCATCCCCGCATTTTGCATTGCAGCACAGCAGCAAACAATTATATCGAGCAACCAAAAATTGCTCAAATTACACATATTTACCCCCACAGTAAGTCAGAATGGGAGTTGATTCACTCATCACTCCAAAGACTCTGGATGGAGTGACTAATTCAGAAATTATCATAATTTTCCCTGCCCTTAATTTTGAAACTGAATTTAAAAACATACAATCTGATGATGGCAAAGATGGGTTGTAAATATTTTGATATGGCAGCATGAAAAAGGAGGTTGAGTGTTAAAAGACATCATACCAAGAAGCAGGAAGGGATGCTCTTACTGTACTTGCAATTTTGACACAGATTGTGCAGCATCAGAAAGATATCGTCAGCACAGCTGGAGGACAGGGTCATCCCTAATCTTCTGGCAGATGAAAAGCTGGTGAGATGCAGGGAGAAGGGGCAGGGGGGCTGTCACTTGCTTCTTGCCTGTTCCATTAACCAAGGTACCTGCTCCCCCACTGCAGTGACTGTGACCGTTCTGCCAGGACCAATAAATCAGGGGAGAAGAGCATGCACCACCCAGCTGCCCATGCCACCATCCTCCAGGCCAGATCCTCCACACCTGCAATAGTGCAGAGCTGTGTCAGGGCCACACCAGCCATATTTCGGCTCCCCTCCCTTGCCTTGTGCTGCAACAGCAACTCAGAGGGGGTGGCTTTGGAGGGAGGTGGGAGCCCCTGGGGCAGGGGTGGGCAGAAAGACATGGGGGAAGCTGGTCACTGGGGCTGCTACACAGCACTTTTGGGCAAGAAATACACTTTGCACAGAGGAGCAGCTATGGAGAATGGAGAGGAGGCAGAAATGATAGAGCTTGCTCCTGTTCTCTGACAGCTGTCACTGACTGCACAACAAGGATCCATCTCCCAGGTTATGAGGATCCACTACCAGGCTCTGGGAAGAGCTAGAACACCCTCCTCCCCCTCCCAAATATTCACATGCTGGTATTAGCAGGTTTGGAATAGGCAGGTGGAAAATGTCCTGCATGTAGAGGCACAGGTACCCACCATCACCTCACCATCACTGTCTATGCACGCTGGCCATTTTCCAGGATTTTCTGATGTTCAGAAATGCTAGGGACAGCTGCTCACAGTGAGCATTTTGCCCTGAGGCCCAGGACAGAGTGTAGCAACCCTGGTCCCAGACCAGGACACCACGGTGGTAGCTGCTTTAACACCACAGTGATGATGTGAAAATCATCAGCCCTGTCCCCTGGCTCTGGATTATTGTACTGCTGTGGAGGTACCCTGGGAGATGACATAAGGTTCCTGTCTTTCAGGCTCCTTTATTCCAAGCAATGCTGACAAACAGCTACGGATGACATGTAGCTGGATGATGGGTTTGCAGAGATTTTCAAAGGCTTCACAACGTCATCCTGACCTGTAGAGAGCCTGAGGTTTCAATGCCAACTTCATTAAGTGTACCTCTGCTTCAGATAAGCCCCCAAACAATCTTTTTTGTGTGTGTTTTAATTTAAGGGAAAAACATCTGGCTGCTAACGATGCTGTTCTCATTGGAAACATAATTAAGACTTTTGTTTTTGTAAACTAAAAATAATGGTGAGTGGTATTCAACAGTCTGAAATCTTTATGCTATATGTATAGGAGTCATGATTTTTCTAATGAGATGGCTGTTTGAAGTGTGTTTATATATCTATAAAGAGAGCTAAATAGCACATATTGATGTTAATTGCAGAGCTGACAAGTTATTCTACCCTGTTATTACGTTGCCTCCTTCCACAGGATCCTAATTCATAAGTGATCTGAAAAGTTGTTTGGTTTGGTTTAAAACAGATCTTCTTTGGTGGGGAAAAGCTCACTGTGGTCTGCAACCAACCCTGAGACAGAGCTCACCAAAGCGTGTCGCTTGCTTGTAGCCTGCGTTTCAGCCTCAGAGTGGCTCTGGCATCCTGGAAGTGAAGCGGATGAGATAGAAAATGCAACATCTCACACCTGTTAACTGCCCTGTGCAAAATCCCATTAGGATTACCACTCACTTTTGGGGAGGGTCAAACTCAGCAATTTATCCAGTCCTCAGAGAAGGAAAGGAAAGGGTTGGGGAGGTCTGGGGTTTTTGCAGGTGCCATCACCACCTGTAAAAGCAACACAAACAAGGGGCTCAGCTCAAGCTTTGTTGCAGGCTCTCTACAAAATGGTCTCCTGACATTGCAGCAACTCAATGGCTGCAAGAAGTCAGCTGACATCTACAAGTCTCAAAAAGACAGTGGATGGTGACAACTGGAGCAATGCATGTAGGTTTCTGGACCCACAGACAGACTAGCACTGGGGAGGGACAGTTTGCTCATGGCCAACTGCCTCTATGGCTGTGAGTCAGATGAAGAGTGTGATCACATCAGAAAATCCACTCAAGGTCTACATTCATTAGAAAGTCAGTCTGCAACTGGGAGGGCAAATGAACCAGCAGACAGGGATAGCAGCAGTAGTGTTAACGTTTTAACTATGCTGCCGGAAAACCTGGGATTAGGAAGCACCATAGGCTCTGCATTTCATCTGCATGCTGAAGAGCTGCAACACACGTGGGCCACATTTCCAAGCTGCAAGTCTCTCACCTATCACATAAATGCACAAGCTGGAGCGTATAGACATTTGTCAAATACCACAGGATTTGCAACAGCATCCCAACTGGAAGTGCTGGGCTCATGAGGCTCCATGCAAGAAAAGGGATTTTTAGTTCATTGGTAGGTAGCTACAGGAAGAACTACTGAAGTGGAAGAATAATTGTCAGGGGAAAAAAAAAAGATGGCAAGAGACTACAAAAGAAAGCGAAGGTTTCCACTGCTGAGGAAACAGGAAACTAAGACTTCCTGCTTCTTGCTGGACCAGAAATACCACAACTTCTGTCTCTCTCAAAACACGTCAGAAATTGTACATTTTGTCTTGTGTGGGACATTGTGTTAACAAAAACAGGCACAGAAAAGGGGTAGAGGAAAGAGCTACCCACATGTTTCTCATGATCAGAACAGTCTCGGATGGGGACACTGATAGCTATGTGAGATGTTCCACCAGTGTTTTATTTACTCCAGCACATCTACTCAGTAATGCAGTTCCAGGAAGATTATCCTGCTAATACTCTAATGGTATTTTCCCTGGTTTGCCCATCCCTAGTACACAATAGCACATTGTCAATTATAACCATACTCTCTATATAGTTTGCCCCATACAGTTAACAGATGCAGACTGAGTGGGATTTTCCTTTTCCTTCCCTTGGAGAGGACTTATTTCACAGGAATGTTTTCTCCTTATTCCTCTTGCCCGAACACGAGGCTTAGAGATGCCGGCTGCCTGGGGACCACAGCTCCGACATGAACTCAAATGCACTTCAGGGATGAGCATCCTTTCCCACCGTTTCTTTGCAATCCCTGGGGAAACAGAGAAACCTCTTTGCTTAACACAACCAAGACAGAGGTTAACATCCATAGTGTGTGCCATCAAGGAAGCCTATCTGTATCCATCTCTCCTCCAACACAAATGCAACCAAATATTGAAGAGGCTTAGGTTGAGAAGAAACAGATCATTGTGGACTGCTGGTACAGTTACAGTGGAGAAAACACTTTCATTGTATACCATATGTACAAAATCCTGTGTGATAAATCCTACAAAAACAAATTACACACAAACCACTGGAGGGGAAAAGCACTCCTACTTGGTCTGAAGGAAATTGCTCTATGGATGGGGAAGTGTGGAGGAGTTGGGTTCCTGCGCCGTTCTGGTGACTCCCTTTTGAGCTAAGCAAGCTTTAGCATGCCAGCAAGGGCCACTCTTCTTTCCTTCCTTTCCCCTTTAGAAATGCTTAGATGCTTTTTTGGCATTTGGGTAAACAAAAACTGGCTTCCACATGTGAAAGAAGACGTACTCCTGCGAAGTGATGAGCATATTCAATTCCTACTGACAGAACTGGCTTTTTAAATAATACACTATCTTTGCTGACTGATACATATGCTGACACATTATATTATTTGAGAATAACATGCAAGGAAGTTTATTTTACCATAATCCAAACGGACAGAGTTAAGGTTAAATGTTATTGTTTGGCTTTTGAGAGATTAAGTTTAGGAATTTACCATTCTCTTGATGATTTTTTTAATTTATATAACGTGTCAAACTGTAAAGCATATCAGTACATGCAGCCAAACACAATACTCAGTATACACAAGAGGGTGATGTTATAGCTTGCAGAGATGATGAGAGTTTCATTTTTGTATTCAACACACATCCACCCAGTAGCGCAGAACAGATCTTCCATTCATTCAGTCAACTTAGTTTAGAGAAATATAGATGAATGATGCTAAGCTGTAACCAAACTCATGCTATCTTCTCTGGCAGGAGCCAGAGCAACCACTTGCACACTGCCAAAGTTTGGTTTAAAACACACCTACACTCTGCAGCAGAGACCCACCAGTAGGAACGAACAAACATAACAACACTCCCTCTCGCAGTCTAGGGAGAATCACATACAAGAACGTGACAAGGGCAGCCAACAAGGTGACTTGACTCTAAAACTGGTTGACCTTGGCCATGTCCCATTGAAAGGAATGCTCTCCACAAGCTGTGAAAGTGATGCTCCTACATATACCCTCTCTGTATGCACACAATGCCGCCTGGGCAGAAGCAGGGATGATGGGGAAATCATGCAGCTACAGCAATACAAAGGGCCCTCGGCCCTGTTTCTTCTAGGTCAGTGTCATGGTTTCAGCCCAGCCAGTAACAAAGCACCATGAAGCCACCTGCTCACTCCTCCCCACCCCGGTGGGATGAGGAGGAGAAAATACAAAGAAACATTCGTGGGTCGAGACGAAGACAGGGAGGGATCACTCCCCACTTATGGTTATGAGCAAAAGACAGGCTCAACTTGGGGAAGAAACAAAATCAATTTAACTTACTACCAATCAAATCAAAACAAGGATAATGAGAAGTAAAACCAAATCTTAAAACACTTTCCCCCAACTCCTCTGTCCTTCCTAGCTCAACTCCACTCCTGATTTTCTCCCTTTTCCCCACCAGTGGCACAGGGCGATGGGGAATGGAGGTTGGGGTCAGTTCATCACACATTGTCTCTGCCGCTCCTTCCTCCTCAGGGGGACGACTCCTCACTCCTCCCCTGGTCCACCGTGGGGTCCTTCTCATGGGCTACAGTCCTCCATTAACTCCTCTGGCATGGGTTCTTTACACGGGCTGCAGTCCTTCAGTCACAGACTGCTCCAGCGTGGGCTCCTCCATGGGCTGCAGGTGGCCATCTGCTCCCCTGCTCACCTCCATGGGCTGCAGGGGGACAGCCTGCTGTCTCTCTATGGGCTGCAGGGCCATCAGCCTCCTCAGGTGCTCCTCCTCCCCCTCCTTCTTCACTGACCTTGGTATCTGCAGGGGTTTCTCTCACATTCCAATCTCCTCCCCCGCTGCAGGTTCCCCTTCTTAAATCTGTTCTCCCAGAGGCACTGATGGGCTTGGCCTTGGCCAGCGGCGGGTCTGACTTTTGGAGCCGGGGGAAGCTTCCAGCAGCTTCTCACAGGAGCCACCCCTGCAGCCCCTTCCCCACTACCAAAACCCCTGCCACACAAACCCAAAACAGTCAGCAAGCAAGTGCTGTTGTTAAATCGGGTTTTAATGTACAAACTGCCACTCAGTTGTTTCTGATTGTCCAGAATGTGTCTTTGTTTAAACACATAAACCTCCATCTGGTACCCATTACTGGCCCGCTTCTTTGTCTTGTGCATGGGTAACTAACAAACACAGAAGCTTGTAGGGAGGATGAGCTCGGCTTGTCCACATGGCCCTGCAGGTCCCTCAAAGAGCCAGCCGGGCAGCCACAATGGTCTGCTTGTCCAGTCAAGGAGTCATCTCCATTGCTAAAAGGGGACGATACGTTAATGTTACCAAAAGGCAGGCTTTCCTTTGCCCAGGAAGCCAGATCTCTGAGACAGGATTAGCAGAGAGCGTGTTTCAGACAGGCATGTTTTAATAATAACAAGGAGTGATCAGGAGCAGAATGGATGAAGTGGGGTAAGCCCAACCCAGAAGGTTCAGATGCACATTCAGAAGTCCTAAATCTGGACTGCAACATGTGTTTCACACAAACCCACCTTTTCTTCTCTCACACACACATCTATAGATGTCTACAGCTTGCATCATCGTCACAGAAATCCACACAGTGCATTTTGGGTTTACACTCAGACATTTGCCTGAACTGGCTAAAAACTCCAGCCTCCAGTTCTGCCAGGTTCAGCAAAGCTTCCCTTGTCCTTTCAGAGGCCTAGTTTTGTGTAGGTGCACCAATTACTTCTGAGCTGAAAAAACTTACTGCCATAGCTATCTTACTTTGAGAAATGTTTGTGGAACAAAGCATATCTCAAGCTTATGCTCACAGAAAGGTTTCTTTTCCAACCAGCACAAACTACAAAAACATCAACCTGCCCCAATTATGGCTCCCAAAAATGTCTGTCCATTGTAAAAGTGGCGAGACAGGTCATCTCCATGTTCAAAATGATGCAAATACACATACTTATTTGAAAAAAATGCATTTTATATATTTATAAACAATTGTACAAACAGTTAACCTTTGTATCCTCCTAGACTTTGAGCGGAAGCTCATGCTGTCTGTCATGGGAGGTGAATTCCGTTTGTTCACTGGCCACCAGTGCATGATGAGAGCTTAGAAAAGCTGGCTGCTCTGGGAGCACTGCACTGGTGCCCCAGGCTTCCAGGTCCCGTTGGCCCATGAGGCAGCCACTCCTCTGAAAAGCACACCCCACTTTCGGCTGTACCCCCACCTCCATTCCCTCCATGTCGGGAGCTGACAGAGACCCACACAAAGGCTTTTGCAGTCTAAGTCCACACGCTATTTTCAGTACTTCATAGTGCATCTTCACAGTGGGTCTAGTGAGTGGCAACCATGTTCATACTGGCATGAAAAAAAGAACAGGGAAGAATGAAACTATCCAGAATAGTTTGATTTAAAGATAAATGACAAAGGGGAAATCCCACCTTTTTTCAGTTTGCCAGCTGTTCCGCTTCTGAGATAAAGGATGACCAGCATGTTAATGAATTATGTTGGGTCTACTGTTTCTTTCTCTTAGGATAAATTCAGTCACTGAAAGTCATAAATTTCTAAAGTCAAGTTAGTTTCACTACTCATTCCAAAGCCATAACGGGGAGGCTGTTAATAACTTCTAAAATGGCATTTTATGTTTCAAAAATCAGACCTTGAGCATTCACAAGATTGGCCTGAACAATTCATAATGCATCAGGGTATTTTTTTCATTTAGGTTCCATTTTTTTTAGACACTGGGGGATATATTTCCCAACAATTCTCTGCAATTCCGTGTGTCTAAAAAGTTAGAAGAAATCTTTGATAGCCACCATATTAGAAGGAAGTGGGGCTAAATGAGGTTCATTCAAAATAAGAACACTTAGCAGTGTTGCACTCAGTTGTGGCCAAATGCGTAAGGCCAGGACCAGGACTCCGCCCACATGTAACCTAGAGATTTCATTTGATTAGCTGTCACACATCATTTTGTATCAAACAGCTTGTTTGGCTATATTTATGGTGACAACTGGACACCTGTACACCAAACACTCCAGGCCTTGGCTATTACATACTGCAAGTGTGAATACGTCTGCTCAAACTCTGGTGATTTTCTTAAAGCACCAGTTTCTGGAGTCAGGTGATTAAGTGGGAGTCAGTGGTATATTTGAAGGAAAACAAAATGGGGTTAGGTTTCTTAGTTGCAAGGAAAGCTTACATCAAATAAAGTTAAGAACTCTAAAAGTAAATAGTGTTGTAAAAAGTATAATACTGTTGTGGTTTCAGCCCAGCCGGTAACAAAGCACCACGAAACCGCTCACTCACCCCCCACCCCCTCCCCTGGCCATGGTGGGATGAGGAGAAAATATAACCACAGGCTCGTGGGTCAAGATAAGGACTGGGAGGGATCACTGCCCACTTATGGTCACGGGCAAAAGACAGGCTCAACTTGGGGAACAAACAAAATCAATTTAATTTACTACCCATCAAATCAAAACAAGGATACTGAGAAGTAAAACCCAACCTCAGAAGCTGCTGGTGAACAGTGGAGCGGAGGCTCCTGAAGCTGGCCGTGACTCCATGGGAAAGCCCGCGCTGCAGCAGTGTGTGACTGGAGAGCAGCCTGCGGAAAGGACCCGCGCCCGGGAAGTTTGTGAGGAACTGCAGCCCGCGGAAAGGACTCACACCAGAGAAGTTGGTGGAGAACTGTCTCCCGTGGGAGGGACCCCACGGTGGAGCAGGGGACGAGTGAGGAGTCGTCCCCCTGAGGAGGAAGGAGCGGCAGAGCCAAGGTGTGGCGAGCTGAACCAAACCCCATCCCCTGTTCTCCAGTGCCGCCAAGGGGAGGAAGGAGAGAGAACCGGGAATGGAGTTGAGCCGGTGTCGTGGTTTAACGGGAAGGAGGGAGGGGTGGGGGGAAGTTGTTCTGAGGTTGGGTTTTACTTCTCAGTATCCTTGTTTTGATTTGATGGGTAGTAAATTAAATGGATTTTGTTTCTTCCCCAAGTTGAGCCTGTCTTTTGCCTGTGACCATAAGTGGGGAGTGATCCCTCCCAGTCCTTGTCTCAACTCACAAGCCTGCCTTTGTATTTTCTCCTCATCCCACCATGGCCCGGGGAGGGGTTGGGGAGTGAGCGAGTGGCTGCATGTTGCTTTGTTACCGGCTGGGCTGAAACCAAAACCACGACACCATGGCCGTGCTTGATGTCACATCAGCCAGACACAGTCCTTCAAACATCCTTGCCCCCAGCTCAGCAAGGAGCACACAGGACCAGGACTTTGCATTTCGCTACGTGCTGCTTACTTTGGGGCTGCCACTGGGATTCCCAGGAATTGAGGAGGTGGTGATAACAGACACACACACACACACACACACACACATATATATACATATACATATATACACACACAGATTTTAGTCAGCCAAGAGACCACCACCACAGAAGGGACCTGGTCTGTTTTTAAGGTGTGCACGAATGAATGTCCTTCTCCAGAAACCAATCAACAATACCAGTGGTTTTCAAGGCAACCTTTTGCCTTCCTATGCAAAACTACAGCTGTTGCACATTGTTCCCTCAGAGCAGGGTTTGCAGGAAAGCTTTTATGGACTGGCTGGTTGTCAAAATGGTACAGGAAGAAGAAGGAAGAGCCATGAAAAATACTCATTTCTAATACATCCGAGATGGTTTCACATCCCTGAGGCTGGCTCATGTTGTTTTTGGCGGGCACGACATAAAAAATAACACCAAGTCTGGAACTCAAGAGCAGTTTCCTGCAGGGACTGTGGTGTTGCTTTGTTTTCTGTTATTATTATTATTGTTATTAGATGGAGGTTGTGGAAAAGAGCATAGGTGCATGCAGGGGGGTGAAGTAGGAAAAAGTTAATCTGTCATGTCATCACTCTCTTAATTCAAAGCGTAGAAACTCAAGGGTTTTTATAGTGTGAGGCCTGATAATGATAATATGGCACCACCTGAACAAACAGTCTGTGGGGCAGTCCATAGTGGAGCAAGTGGGAAGTGAGTGGTCCTCCACCTGCTCTTTCCTCCAGCTCTGAGAAAACTAGCCATGTGAAAAGGGAAACAGGACGCACACCAAGGCACCTGTCCCATCAGCTCCCCACCAGCATTGGATGAGCCCAGCATATAATCAAAAGGCTTCCTCACAGAGAAAAGCCTGCTCGAGGGCTTGCCCAAGACCAGCCATGTATCCCAGGGCAGCCTCCCCTTTTGGAGACAAGCACGTGTCTGAAGAGGAATGAGCCTGTTAAAAGTGTTTAATGTTCCCCTTGCATCAGTGTTTACCAAAAAAGTTCAGCAGCAATAATATTTCTATAACAACTAGTACCTAGGAAGGGGAATGACCTTAGCTTGAGCCATGGTTAGAAAGTACTTAAATGGACAGATGCTCTTAAATCACATGTGTCTGAGGAAATTCATTCAAAAGTGCTTAGAGAAGTAACAGAAGCAATGATTAACAGGCTCATTAGTGGTCAATCCTGAGTACTTGTAGATGGGTGAAGGCCCAGAGGCTGTAAAAGGGTAAGCATGAATCCTTGCTTTAAAAAGGGGAGGAAAGCAGGAGCAAGGGAACTCCTGGTAACACCATGCTGGAGGAGGCTGCCCATGCCCCAGAGGACAGGAATACAATTCAAGTTGGAAAAACAGTCTGAGAATAACAGACTATAATTCAGTTCGGATAAGGGAAAACTTCTACATGAAGACTGGAAGAACTGGCTGCACTAATACACAACAGGGAACCACTGGGCCAACAGCAGTTGTACAGGAGGGGAACCTGTGGGTTATAGCAGAGCACAGGGGCTCTTGCATTGCCTCACAACCCCAGTCTGATAGCTGATACAGAAAAGGAAACTGAACAGGGCAGAGATGCTCTTCCATTCACACAGGGAAGTGAGTATGGGAGAAGAACACCAATGAGGGAAGGTGGCTAAACTCACCTAGCCTCTGAGCCCAAATGGCACCCAAAGATGGACAAAAAGCCTTGGGAAGAAATGAGACAATAAACTGAGGATGATGACCCTCCATCCCATGTCGAGATGAATTCTCCAGCCTGGTATGTCACACTGTGTCCTTTCCCTATTCAGTTCTCTCAGGACCATGTATCCCGAAGGACTATCTAATTTCATCCCTCTCTCCAGGATGGATGAAGAAAATGGATGGGAAATTCAATAAGCCCAGTGCAAGCTAAGCAAGATGCATGTTAACTTCATCACTCCATCCCTAGGTTGTTTAGGTTCAATGCTTCTTTAAGTGACCCATCCTTTAGTTGTGTCAATCTACATAGCATACTCCTCAGGGCAAGTCTTTGAATTGGCCAGAAAAGCATGCTTTACGCATTTATATACCTGTATTATATCAGTGACATCACTAGTGACATCATTGTCCAGACATGTCATCAAATCAATACATTCAGGGATTCAGTTTATTTGTTTGGGAAAGTGAGGGAGAAAAAGAACAGCAGATCAGAGATGAAGAAAATGTGGTGCCTTAAAGGCTTCCATAGGCAGTTTTGTCCGAGATGAAGGACTGAAGAATTAGCAGTTAGAAGAGGAATCTCAGAGGAGCAGCTGTGCCATGTCATGGCAGCATAGCTGCTGCAGACATCTCTGCAGCGCCAGCTGAGAAATGGGCAGCCTGCACTTCAGGACTTTACAGGAGGGGCTCTGCACCATTTTATCATTCATGATGATGTGTCTGACATGTTAACACGAACAGGAGCAGCCACTTCATAAATGGAGACTACTGTATCCCAAAGACTCTCCCCAGTAAATCACTGGCACTATAAATTACACCACTACAAAAAGCTGGGGTTTTAAGGAGCCACCAAACTGATCCCATTCCCTCTCTGACTGCTAAGCTCCCTGTTGCTCATCTTAGTTAAGAGGGGAAGAGAGGCAATACTGAGCCAATGTGGGTGAAAAGAAGTGATCTTTAACTAAAGAAAAAACCCAAACCACCACTCCTTCTTTAACTGAGACATTATACAAACAAGAAGCCAGTGCTGTTTTCAAAGAGAGCTAAAGTCTGAAATACATAATAGCGTCACTCTCTAGGTCACCCCACTGGTAGACCACCGTATCTTGAAACAAAACCGTTAGTAGGAAAGGGTCTGGATTTGTAGAAAAGCTCTATTGGAACTCTACAGTTTGGGTGTGAACCTCACAGGGCTGAGGAGCTGTGCAAGCAGCATCACAGAAGTTGAGAAACCGGATAGAAAAACCCCACAATTTTGGTATGAAAACCAAAAGTAATGGAAAGGATGGAAATTCCTGAAAGGTTTAATAGGACACAGAGAGAGCATACTCTAAAGTGCGAAAGCTCTCTAGATGAATCATGAAGTTAGGTAACAGAAAAATGAGGTATTACCCACAGACAGCTGAGGCTAAAGGTGTACTCGGCTCACAGTCTGAAACTCCCCTTGGTGCAAACTCAGCTCAGGTGAAGCTCAGGTGACCAGCAGTCACTAACCCAGTGGTTCACTAACCCAGCGGAGATCCTTAGGTTTGCCATACAAATGTCTTAGGCTGGGATTGCCAAGTTACACCTCAAAATAAAATTAAGTCAAACCCCTAACTGTGCCTCTTTCCCTCTTCCATATGAAATAGAAGCCCTCTCACTACTGTTGAAAATGCAGGAACGCTTTGCTCCCCAACTTTTTTCACTGACCTATGACACAACATGAAATCTAGTATTTGTAGCACCAACCCAAAAGTTGTAAAATTGTTATCTTTTCTATGATTGACACTGCACCTGGATAACCACCTTCCTACCACAGAATTTCTCTAACAGATATGACCATGCCAGCGGCCAAGTTACTGCCCTCAAGTTATTCTTCTTTATCTTGTATCTTGCATATGGGTATGGATTTCCTTTAAAGACATAAGATTTTTTTCTTTATTTGGTGGGAAAGAAGCTTTTCCTACCTGCTCTCCAAAAACTGAGGAAAATCCTTCTTTTTTTTTCCTCAACATATTTTCTGTGCTAATATATGAAAGCAATAGCCTTGATTCAACAAGGTATTTAAGAACATGCCTAACTTTAAGTACATTAGTAGTTTGACTGATTCCATTGGAATGAATTTTGTGTTCATGGTTGACCATCTACACCTTGATGAATCAGGCCTAAGAGGTTTATTTTGATAGGTACCAAGTACATGCAGATAATTGCAGATGTAAACGAACTCCCTACAACCAGAGACATGAAACAACAGTCAGCCATTTTCACAATCCTCTACCTGTTAGTCAACTCGCTCTTGAAGATTTATTTTTCCTCTTATATAGGAAAAATCTGCAAGATCTTGCAAACTGGTTATTAGTGGAAAAGAATCGAAGCATGTCCCTGTGGCACATTTTTCCCTCTCACCCCAGCCTTATTTAACCCAAATATGGGTGAGCCAACAGGCAATGACACAGTCCTCCCGAATGCCACCTGTGGACTCGAGATTTCTTCCTTTTAGTTTCTTGATGATTACAGAAGCTTATCTGTGCACGGTCCTGCTTCTTCCACAGAAACTGTCAGCTGTGTCCTGCAGCGTATTTCAGTTACAATAAGAGCTGCTCCTCTCCTCCCTGCTTCACCAGCCTTTTCTAAATTGCAGGAAGGTTCCTATGGTTTACTCATTCTCCCACTACTCAGAAATTGCTTTCAGTGTCACTGAGTATCGTGTCTAAAATCTACCCATAAAGAAGGAGAAAACAGGGAATGGAAGAAAACAAAGAAGAAATAAAAAATGCAGTTAGTGATGCTGATTAATTTGATCCTCTCAGGAAGCGTCCTGTCCCAGAAACCAAACCAAACCAAACCAAACCAATCCAACCCAGCAAAAGAAAACATTCATCATTCTCCAGACAAGATCACAAAATGTGGGAGAAGCTATGCTGCTTCTCAGGGCACAAGCTGCAGTCAGCTGGGAGGAGTGGGGCAGTGGATAGCAATATGGGGTGCAGGAGGCTGAGGGTACAGTGGGGCTGTGCCGGCTGCTGTTTGCCTTTGCACTGAAAGCAGGGCCAGGGGCAGCTGTGGGACCCAGGTATCCTGTGTCCTCTGCACCCAGGGCTCCCCCCTGCACCCCTCTGCAGCACACACATCCCCAGCTACTGGCAACAGCTTCTGCCTGAGGGGGTCCCCCATCTTCGAAAACACTGACTTTGTGTTTTATAGGTCCGTTTCAGGTTTGAGGGCAAATCTAGGTTGAAGGCCTATTTTTCCCATTTTTCTTGTCTTTCTCCTCTGGCTTCTGGGGACTCGGAGAAAGAGCACCCCTCCTTTCAAGGGAAAGTCAGAGAAAATGATACAATCTCAACTGACAGGATTTGAAAGACTCAGTCTTGGCTAAGGGATGACAGGAGAGGAGAGAAAATGGCCGTGCCCTGGTTTTATAGCTTGTGCTAATCTATGGATATTCCTATGGGGCTGAGCAGTGAATTATCTTTCCCACTGCATGCTTTCCAAGTCCTCCTATGGGAATAACGGGTAAGATAAGGAGGTGAGGAAACTGCTACCAGAAACCTAACTAAAACTGCCCTAGACAAGTATAAAAATTAAGCTTTCCTCTCCACTGCTCATGTAGATGCTGGTTCCAGCAGGATCTGGAAACATTATAGTCTTATAATTTGAAAGGAAGTAATTGTTCCATTGTGGCCCAGAACACTCCGGGAGCAAGTTCAGTGGGTGGGTGTCACATCTGCTGTTAGCTGGGTGCCAGAAGATTATCCTCTTGCTGAAAGTACACTTCTCAGAGTTTTAAATGCCAAGCTCACAACCACTTCCCCTCCTTTCCTAAAAAACATGATAATTTGAAAAACAGTGTGGTGTGCCGGAAAGTGACCCTCAGCTCCCAGCCCGGAGATGGGCTACGTTTTATGGGTGAATTATCCCTGAACATGCAACTGGCAGTGTCCTCTGTGAAATGAGACTGCCTTGAAAAAGAACATTAAACATTTAAACGTGCTCAGTAGGGCTTTTCTATCTATTCCTTTCCCTGCTCTCCCTCTTACTTGTACATGTCCATGCATGGAGTCAGCAAACCCCGGGATGGGGTCTGTTGTAGTAACAGAATCAGTGCTCACCTTCCTCCCAACTACAGAGGAGATGGTTCCTCTTTTGCTATTTCTTACCCTAAAGCTACCAGAACAAACACACCCACTCATTGTCTCCAAACAGGGCCTAAAAAGTAGTATGTAATCATACATGCTGGAACTCAGTGCTCCAGGGTCAAATAAACAGACAATTTGGTGCATGGCAACCTGGAAAGCAGCTGAAATGAAAAAGGATGTTTGATGCGAACTTCTGGCTTTTTCCCTTATCAGGGTTGGCTTGTACTTCTGCTGCACCCTGGGAGAAGTAGCTGTGCACTGTGAAGATAAGTCTTCATGACAGACCGACCCACGGCACCTATTCCCAGGTTCTTAAAATGCCATGTGAGCACTGAGGAGCAGCTCAACATCATCTTCTGAACCATGGAGGAAAAGCAACTTGGGGACAGAGTTACTGACTCGGTTTCACTCACTACAAACATTTTCACTAGTTCCCATGGAGTACCACTGAGGGATACTGGTGTATCATCTATCTGTTTTCTTCCAAGTCATCCCAATGTCTTGTTCCCAGGTCATATGCCCTGAGAATCCTGCATTCAACATGCTATTAAGTCATAGAAACATACAGATAGTAAAGACCCCTTTACCATGCACCTTCATGGCTACAATGTCCCCTGACTAAATAATATGTCTGTCTCCTCAATTTCTATGACTAAATGGAATCATCCTTTGTGCTGCCGCCTTCTCCTCAGAGCTCTGCGTAGCCACCACTCCAGTTCTGCTCCGATGCAAGGCCAGCCACACTCAAAACCCTTCAAAAATCTTAAAAAAACCCACTTGGACCCACACACTCACATACGAATACTCACAGGTATCCTCCAAGTATCCAGTATCTTCAAATTCAGTCTCACATATAGACAAGCTAAAACAGGCCAGTGCATTTCCTCCCTCCAACTCACCAACAGCTGTGCATATGTCAAGAACATACATAGGTGAGGACAGAAATCAAAGCAGTGCATTGTTTCAGAGAGTCAGAGTCTGACACATGAAAACCCCTGAACTTCGTGTATGCTGCACGTATCTAAACTCTGTAGGCTCTGAAGTGAGTAGGAATTGTGTCATGGTTTCAGCCCAGCTGGTAACAAAGCACCATGCAGCCACTCGCTCACTCCCCCTGCTACCACGGTAGGATGAGTAGAAAATATAAAGAAACATTTGTGGGTCGAGACAGGGACAGGGAGAGATCACTCACCAATTACAGTCACGGGCAAAAGACAGGCTCAACTTGGGGAACAAACAAAATCCATTTAATTTACTACCCATCAAATCAAAACAAGGATACTGAGAAGTAAAACCCAACCTCAGAACAACTTCCCCCCACCCCTCCCTCCTTCCCGTTAAACCACAACACCGGCTCAACTCCATTCCCGGTTCTCTCTCCTTCCTCCCCTTGGCGGCACTGGAGAACAGGGGATGGGGTTTGGTTCAGCTCGCCACACCTTGGCTCTGCCACTCCTTCCCCCTCAGGGGGAGGATTCCTCACTCGTCCCCTGCTCCACCGTGGGGTCCCTCCCACGGGAGACAGTCCTTCACCAACTTCTCCAGCATGAGTCCTTTCCGCGGGCTGCAGTTCCTCACAAACTTCCCGGGCACGGGTTCTCTCCACGGGCTTCAGTTCTTCCCAAACTTCCCTGGTGCAGGTCCTTTCCGCGGGCTGCTCTCCAGTCACACACTGCTGCAGCGTGGGCTTTTCCATGGAGTCATGGCCATCTTCAGGAGCCTCCGCTCCCCTGCTCCCCTCCCTGGGCTGCAGGGGGACAGCCTGCCATCTCCCCATGGGCTGCAGGGCCATCAGCCTCCTCAGGCGCCCCTCCTCCCCCTCCTTCTTCACTGACCTCAGGATCTGCAGAGGGGTTCCTCTCACATTCCACTCCCCCTACTCACTGCAGGTTCCCCTTCTTAAATATGTTCTCCCAGAGGCGCTACCACCGTCGCTGATGGGCTCGGCCTGGGCCAGAGGCATGTCCGACTTGGAGCCGGGGGAGCTTCCAGCAGCTTCTTACAGGAGCCACCTCTGCAGCCCCCTCCCCTGCCACCAAAAAAACCCGTGCTACACAAACCCATAACAAACTGACAGAAAACAGCCAGCACATTTTTTGACAGCAGTGGCATTTGTTTTGTATCTCATTGGATTTGGAGGGGCAGAGGTGGATAAGAAAGTGGAAGACAGGAAGGTAGAAATAAAGCAAACTGCTTGTTACTTCTCTCAGGACCATCCACAGACCCGTTCAGCAGTACTCACATTTGCTCAGTTGCTGTGCTGCAACACACATGACCTGCATTATAGTGCCAGGTGAGTGTCAGTGTTTTCTCCTCCATGGTAGGATGGAACATGCCACTCTTACAGATCCAGGCCCTCCCCTTCTGGATAAGCTGGGTGGTCCAAGCGACAAGCAGTGGATACACAAAACGCACGTGTGAATCTCTCTGACATTTTGTTGGCATTTGTAGGTAAATCTCTTCTGTGTACTTCTGGAAGTATTATGATCAAGAGAGGTTGCACCAATGTGTGAATTCAACCATTTCACTGTAACGGAAGAGTGTAACTGTCAGTAACTCCTCTCCACCTCCAATATTCACACTCCCAGTGCCAGTGAGTGCCCTGCTTTGGGTCGCACCACAGGCAAAGGCAACTGTACCAGGTTACTGCAGGCAGGGCCCCTTACAGTGGGATGGGTTCACAGCATGGCACCTTTGGTAATCGAGTTCTTGCACCCCATTTTTGGGTAGCTGGTAGGTTGGGGAATGTAAAAAATGGCCAAAAGCAACACCTAAACTGGAGGAAAGCTCCTGCACACAGAAACCCCTATGGGAGGTGATAACCAACCTGCCTGCAGACTGATACAGGATATGGATTTGTTCACAGGTGAAGTTTTTAGCCAGGAAAAACTTAATGGGAACACCCATAAAAAGGATGGAACGAAATTAATCCTATTGTGTTACAGGCATCCACTTGGAATAGAAGCTTTATCATATTTACAATGAAAGTGGAACTAAACTTAAGGTTGCGAGGTCTGTGGCTGAGCTGTGGCTGCCAGTGTAGCTCCTTCTTTGAGAAAAAAAAACAACATCCAGCAGCAACTGTGAAAACCGTAGTGAGAATACTCACAGGGCACAACTAAATGCAGTGACATTCCTGGAAACCCCTGCTGTAGAAGAGCAGAGAAGCCACAGTTATCTATATAAGCACGTGGTCAAAATCCATGCCACAAAACTAGGCAGAATTTCCTGTATCATGTTGTTATGGGTTTGTGTGGTGCGGTTTTCTTTGGTAGTGGGAGAGGGGGCTGCAGAGGTGGCCCCTTTAAGAAACTGCTGGAAGCTTCCCTGGCGCCAAAGAGTCGGATCCGCCTCTGCAGCCCAG
>VYZV01023213.1:52544-83298 GCA_013401275.1 Pandion haliaetus | reverse complement strand
TGAAGGACTGTCTCCCGTGGGAGGGACCCCACGGTGGAGCAGGGGACGAGTGAGGAATCTTCCCCCTGAGGAAAGGAGCAGCAGAGACGATGTGTGGCGAGCTGACTCAACTCCCATCCCCTGTTCCCCTGTGCCGCCGGGGGGAGGAGGTAGAAAGCACCGGGAATGGAGCTGAACCAGGAAGGCGGGAGGGGTCGGGGGAGGTGTTCTGATGTTTGGTTTTCCCTTCCCAATACCCTTGTGTTTTGTTTTTGATTTGATGGGTAGTAAATTAAATTGATTTTGTTTCTTCCCCAAGTTGAGCCTGTCTTTTGCCCGTGACCATAAGTGGAAAGTGATCCCTCCCAGTCCTTGTCTCGACCCACGAGCCTGCCTTTGGATTTTCTCCTCACCCCAACGTGGCCAGGCACGGGGGTGGGGGGTGAGTGAGCAGCTTTGTGGTGCTTCGTTACCGACTGAGCTGAACCCGAAACCACGACACATGTCCTCTGATTTTTTTTTTCCAGAAATGAAGACAGAAAATTATTAATAAAATTTACTTAAAGAAAGCATCTTCTTGCCTGCAAAACTCACAGCTGCATTTTAAAGAATTAAATAAACACCACATGCAATTGTCAGGTGGTATGCATAGGAAATACATACAATTACCAACCTGAAGACTTGCATGAACCTGTTATTTATCCAATTTTCTTTCTCTTCACCTTCCCCCAGCCAAAAAAAAACCCCAAACCTTCATATATCACAAAAATATGTATTCACTGTTGCATTAGACTAAAAGCAAATACTTGCTTTGTTTTGGTATACTTAGCACAGTTTAAAGCCTTCTCTGATTTTTCCATATTCAGATCATATATTTAAATGAACATACTGTTTCAGAATTAAAGGTTGAAAAGTTTCATTTAGCAAATTTGAAAATGACATATTTTCATGTTCAGAAAAATGCTGCAATGAAATGCTTTGACTTTGTTAAACTTTTACTTCCTCCTCTTTTCTGTCAAAAATACTAATCAAATTTAACCCATTTTCTAGAACAATTTCAGTACCTCTGAAATTACATTTCAGGCAGAATGAACCATGTATTGATAAAACCACCCCTTGCTGTGTTATCACCTTTCTTAAGATAGTTCTGTTAATAATATAACAGCAATGCACTTTGTAAATTTTTGCTGTTTTTTTTAATTATTTTGATCTTCTCTAATTTTCATGAGGTACATTTGCATTTCTGTGTCCTGATCACAAATGTTCTTTGGAAGTGAATTTCCTTCTCATCCCCACGCACCGTGCCATGGTTCACATGACAGTGATTTGGGAGTATGCAAACTGGATTTCTTTCAGATAAAACCAAACTGCAAGATGTGTTTGAGGAACACATTGAGCATGTTCCAGCTGCTAAAGGGTGTTCAGTCCATGGGGCTGGATCTGGTAAGCCCCTGCAACATGCACAATGTGGGGACAAGTTCTCAGCACTGACTTTTTTTTTTCCTTTGTGTGCCTACTGCTGCTGCCCTGCACTGCTGCCGTGCAGACAGAGCCCAGAGTCCCCCAGGGAACGTCTGTACTCAGCTCTCAAAATGCTTTACAAACCTGGCTCAGCATCACCATTCCCGCTTTGCACATGGAGAAAGTGTGGCTGGCACAGTGGATTTATGGTTGGTATTTTCACAGGTGCTTGCTAATTTTGCATACATCATGGCTGGGCAAGCACTGAAAGAAATTCATGGTGGTATTCACCCAACCTGGGGGGTCTAAAAGCTAGACCTCTGAGTTCGTCAAGAAAGGGAAACAGAGACCTTCATAAGATAACACATATCTTGTCCACCTTAAACACCTAGCACGCAGGAGAGGTGGCTCCTCCAAAACAGCCACTGACCATAACAGAAGCCAGATGACCAGCTGAGATCTAGGTGTCTAACTTTTAAACATAGAGCAGAAGCCAAAAAGGTTTTCAGATAGTTCCTCAGAAGAAAGGTTTTCCAGTACAGTGTTGATCAGCCACAGTGGACAGAAACTCTCTGGATCAGACTCACAGACAGATCGAGGCTGAAGAGCACATCTGGAAAGCATCCAGCCCAACCCCTGCTCAAGACAGCAGCAGCTGCAGCAGGTTGCTCAGGCCCATGTCCAGTTGGGTTTTGAGTATCTCCATGGATGGAGACTCCACAACCTCTCTGGGAAACCTGCTTCAGTGTTTGATTACACTCACCATAGAAAAGCTTTTTCTGATTTTCAGATGGAATTTCTTGTGATTTCAGTTTGTCCTGTCACCGGATACCAACGAGAAGAGTCTGGATCCATCTTCTTCTGATAGTCAGTACACCAGTGGTCAGATTAAATTGGGCAACCTCTCTTTAAATGTGGGAATATACTCATTTGTTCTGGTGATCATTAATTCCTAAATTAATACATCCCATCAGATTTTTCTGATTAGCCCATTCAATTCCACGACAAAGTCAAATAGCCATTTTCTCAAGCCTCAATATCAACTTCCAACTGCTTGTGTTTAGAAACTTCACAATTACAATGTTTATTCATGTTTCATAACCTCAAATTCAGTGTTGAAAGACACAATGAAGCACCAATAAACTTCTATTTATGCAGTTAAAAGTTTATTGTGTAACCCATTCCAATTTTCATGAGATTTTTGCTCATAAATTTCTGCTATCCATTTCATCATTGATGTATGTGCACAGAGGGAGAGAGAAAGATGACAGACAGTAATTTTTATGCTTAGTAATGTGTAAATGAAACCTGAAATTCAAACTGATGTTGTAGGCACAAGCTGTGATTCACATTATGGTTGAAAATGTGTATGCAGAGATACATGAGATGGTGCAGGTGTGAAACTGTGGTGCACCACTGGACATACATTTTGAATTTTTACTTTCTTTCATTTTTCTTAAGAGTGTAATCAAAGTTTATGTCCATATCCATTCTTCCTTTGATAAATTATGATTCCGTCAAATTAAATTGTTGTGCATCTTCATCTCTGTTCATCTCACACATACAATCTAAAAGCCTGTTTCTGAAGAGAAAGAAATCCAAAGAGTGCCTGAAAACAGCTCTCAAACAAGAATGTAAAATGCACATGAGGTCAAACTCTCATGGCTGTAAATATGATGGATGTTGGGTGCTTGCCTCCTAGTAGTAGTGATTTAAGAAAAGCAGGGACAGCGGGACCAAGGCAAAAGTTACAAAAAGGTTTCCTTTGCAACATGGCAGCTACCTGCCACAATGCACTCAATGGGACAAACTCCCTTCTTATCCACCTTCACGAAATCCACTCGATTTCAACCTGGACCAGGTAGGTAAGTCTCGCTTGCCAGCTGTAAACTGCAAGTTGGATCAATACAACAACATATGGACAAAATGAATGAAATATCCTCTAATATTAACAACTTTTTAATGGATTACAAGTTGCAACACACCTCCTGGCTACAGTTTCTGTGAAGGGACTGAACCTGCCAAGAGAAACCTCTTCCAGTAACAGGGCAGGCCTCATCCAGCCTCAGTACCCGAGACTGGGACTCTTGCCAGCACCATGACTATGTCAAACACATGGATGGATTATTGACCATACAACCACGACACAAGACAGGCTTCCCTAAGTGTTTTCCCTAAGGCTTGATGCTGAGTTGAGGCCAGACCCCTGTTTCAATGATGGAGTGTTCGTAAATGAACTTGCACCTGCAGGAAAGAGATTGCACATCTGAGGATGCCCCCCACTGCCTGTTTCACTCCAGGTCTAGGCCAGACTAAAATATACTGTCCTGTTCCCTCCCTGCCCCTAACAGACAGACTTTCATGGAAGCCAATGGAGCTTGGTCTGTTACGTGCAATTATTTACGAAAATAAAAATAAAAGTAAGAATTAAAGGCTGGAGTAAGTCCACAGAGAAGCTGAACTAAGTCCAGGGTTTCTGTGAAGTCATGTCTCATGAGCAAGGAGATCTCAGGACAATAAATCAGTCCACCAAAATTTGCACAATGGCTCTTCCTCTCCTTCTTAATTCCCTCTTTTCTCCCTTTGTCTAAGGAAGCCCAGCCAGCTGTCAACAGTTATTTCTTTGGCAATTTTGTAGTGAGCTCGTAACTAAAAAGACAGCTAAAAGCAGTCATAAACAGCTTAATGCTGGTCCTAATTTGCCAAGCCTTGGAGTGAGTGATAAGGCTGTGCTGAGCCTTCTTCCCATGCTGAGGCTGCCAGAACAATCAGCAACAGAAACGGAAGTAGCATTTTTTATCATTTCTAGTTGCTTTTTTTTCCCCTCTGTCTTTCAAGCAAGAATACAGTGTTCTCAAAAAAAGCAGCAGTAACTACTCCAGCTTATCTTGGGTGACTTTGCCTTCCAACAAGATGCTCTTTAATGCTATATTTAATGCCAATTCTAAGTTCTCAAACTGGACTTTGCTTGTAAACCTCCATAGCTGAAGCAAAACAGAATGCACTTCAGAAGCAAAATGAGATCTGCCCATACAACACCTTTCAGATGCCTTCAATTGCTCCCCTGCCTTTTCATCTGTATCTTTAACAACGTAGTATTGTAAAGTGAATATTATGTGATAATGTGAAGTCTTTATAAGCCAGGGACTTTCATGGAAGTTCTTGGCAATATGCCCAAGCAGGCAGAGGTTTCTGTGCTCAAAATCTGAAACCTCACTTGACCATTAAACACCACACCACATCAAGGTCACATTAACACCTTCAACTCTGGAGACCCACTGTATTCTGTTGAAATGAGCATGGCATATCAATGAGTTGGGATGCCCTCCTCCTTCTCGATCTAATAGCTGTTAAACTTTTGGCAACACAAGAGGCTTGGAAGCTCACTGGAGAGCTCTTAGGATCATGTAACAGGAAAGTAGGAAGGGCTCTAAAGAGAGCTCCTTGTTTGGTATGATCATCAGGTGAATGACATGGGCACATTACAAGCCTTTACTTCTGTTTTATAGAAGCAGATGGATCTTCCCCATGATGCACAACTTTAGAAAGCAGGGCTTGCCTTGCTGCCAAGATTAGTTATCTCAAAATAACTATCATTCTGTTTATAAGAAGATTTGGGACTAGAGTCACTGATAAGAGTCTGGCAGTGCAAAGTTGTCATAAACATATTTGGTGAAACAGCTCACAGTCCAAGCATCCTTCCACTTGGCCAAGTCCCCTCTCCTTGACATGACTACCATTTGAACTTGTAGGTAGCCAGCAAATGGCAGAGTGTACCTGAGGCAAGAGACAAACTAGATCTTGGTCAGTTCTAAGCTTAAGTACATAACAGGAGCCCACATATTTTTCCAATGACACTTGCACAGCCTCAGTGTAGGATCTCACCTTCTAGTACTGTTGTTTTTGTAAGACTCTAATACCCTGTTTTACCTCTTCAAAGACAACGTGGTTTAACTCTGGCATCCAGATGCAGGTTTTGAGATCCCCCAGAAGCTGTCTGTGCCCTCAGGAGTGACTGTCAGCCTCCGCTCCATGGGAGCATCACCAGCCCAGCTCCTGAATGCAGGCAGACAGCAGCATCTGGATCTTCTGGCACAGGCATTTCCAGTAGCTCTCTGGAAAACTAAAGTGTGTCACAGGCTGGGTTCAGCATACTTGCCACCAGTTAAACCATCGCATTGTAAAAAAAGAGATAGAAAATGCAGCATTTTTACACACTAAATAACATTAGGTGACCCTGGAGGCTAGCTTTGGAGGAAAATGGCCTTTAGAGCTCAGTGAGATAATATTCAGCTTCCAAATGGAGGCACTTATAAGAAGTACACCTAATGCACATGGAAACCAAAATGAAAGGATTCCCCTGCTGGGCTGCATGGCACTAGTTCTGAGGTACCACAGATCAACTAGGAAGCACCCATCCTGCAGAAGGAGGTTGGAAAGAAGGGGCATCTTCAGTGGCTGCTACCCTTTGCTCATGAACATATTTCTCTTCTATCTGCTCTCATTTTTCAACACTGCTTTAAAAAAACCTACTCCCAAATGGCCCATCATTTAAACCAGCAATACTCTTTGCAATCAAAATTAAAAAGACTAGATGGCAAAACAGCCCGTTTTCCTGCTCACCAGCACCAACTGTTTTAAAAGAGCAACCTTTTTTAATTCCTCTGAAACCTTGTATCTCTGAAATACCAACTTCCCTAGAAACACTTTCTTTCACTTGCTTCTCTGACAGGGGTAAAATTACTTCAACAAGTACTTCTTTATAAAAGATGAAAAATGGTGAACAGTGGGATTTCCAAGGCTGTACTTGGTGCCTTTTCTATACTGAACTGTGATAGGCAATCTTGATTTGGGCCTCTCCAAAATTACAAAGTTATTTGTGTTCTTTGATATAGTAAGGAGTAAAAAATAAATCATCATTCAAGAGAATATAGGTAAGGACTTATATGTACAAAAATGTGATACATATAACAATTCCCAGACATCACATCTGAAATATGTACATGTGCACGCACTCTACATATTTGTACATACATTTAAGGACACATACCACTTTCCCAGCTAGCCTAATAGAAGTGACAAAACCTAGAGGGAGATAGCACTATAAAATCCCACAGTCCTTCTGGGGTAAGATTTCCAATAATGCTCTTAAGCTAAGCTCTGGAACAGAAAAACTACTAGGAACTGGGGATTTGTGAACCTGTCTTAAAACAGGAGGCTAGAAGACTTCAGCTTTAGCCTTGCAGAATGAAGGCTGAGGGATTATATTGGTGCCTTCTCTAAACTCATCCTGGAGATAAAAGCCAAAACCAAAGACAGGCTATTGAAGTTGGTCCAAGAATAAATGGTTATAAACTGGTCAAAATTAATTCAGGCCAGAAATTAGAAGACCCTAAGTTTTAGAGTAGTGAAGTCCTGGAAAGTCTTCAAAGCAAGTCAGAAGACTTCCTACATTGCTGCTATTTCCCTTAAAGTCATCTCCTGGCTAGGTATGGCCAACCCTTCCACTGGCAGAGTTAAAATCCTAGTGACACGCATGGCTGCATGACTTACTCCATCACCGGGGCAGAAGAAGATATTTTGGTGTCTTCAAAAGGAAGTTCAAGAGGAAAAAACGTATTTATGAATGGCTGGGCTGGCCAGAGAACGTGGGACCCTTCAGCTGTGTTTGGTATCTTGCTGCGTGAAGCAGGCAGCTGTGTCAGGGCCTTGTCCTGGCACCTTGCTTGCATGCCTCTGCCCCAGACCTGTGTGGTTTGCCCGCAAGACGCACAGATGTACTCCCTGTGTGCACCCCATGCTTGTCTTGCAGTAGCCATGGCCACTCACTTGCAGTAGCGAGAAACCAACCACTCAACCTGCAAAGATGCCTTCTCCAACCAACCCGGGTCATTCAAAAATATGATTTTACCCTTGGAACAATATCCAAAATTCCTCACGATCCAAAGCACACCCACCGAGGCACAGGATTTGCTTCAGTGCAAATGGTGAAGAAGAGATCCTAGCAGTTTCCCTGGGACCCTGTTATCCAGTGAAAACCTGCTCAGCTCATCACTAAATCCACAGGTACAAGGGCAACACCAGCCCTCACTGGGATTTGACACTTTTGATGCAGAGAGACAGCAGGCCAGCCTGCGTTCATTCTCCCTGTTTAAAATGAGGGCTGCTTCCTTTCTCTCAGGGGACCGAAGTTGCCTCTAAGCCCTGCTGACTCCATGGCACCTGCACAGGCTGCTCCTGCGCCAGCCTGGGCACGTTGTCCTGCCCCTCTCCTTTCAGCAATGTGCTGGCAGCAGCTTTACTTTTGTTTCACCAGCTGATCCCTCCATCTGCGCACTGGCTGGGCCCATTCAGCGGCTGTGTGTCTGTCTCCTGCTGCTCCCAGCCCCAGCACTGGTGTGGTCATTGTCTCTGGAAAAGCAGTCAGTCTCCCCAAACAAAAGTCCCCAGAGCTGGGTAAATCCTTTTGACATCAGCCCCACAGCAAAGGCAGCTGAACTTGGACTTTTCCCCCAGCCACACTCTACAGGACTTGTTCAGCCTTGCTGACTGCATGTCAAATAAGCACTGAAACAAAAAGCATCCTTACCCCAACATATGCTTAAACGTCCCTTACGATCCACGCTGGGACCCATCAAGAGGCTGGTGGAGCTCAAAAGGAGCCGAGCCCTTCTGGGCTATCTCAGCTCGAAAATCAACAAAGAGAAATGCAGGAAAGGCCCTAATACCACCTAGGGGTTACATTCCCAGTGCACCAGATGATTTCCATGTAGGAAAATTTCCGCAGTGATTCCACAGTATCTTCACAATCACGCATGCCAGAGACAGGAGACACTGCACCCTGCACACCCTTAAGCCACAACAGCTGATAACTGATCTGCAACATTTCTGTACAAGAGCATCCCTGCATTCTCCGCTACAATGGATCAGAGCACAGCCACACAGCCTCAGTATGCTCATCCTTCATTTCTTCTAATCAGTATGGAAACATGGAATGGAAGATGAGGGTCTCATTTGCAGCCTGCAGTTCTTTCTTGAAGGATAAAAAGAGAAAAAATGTAGAGAAAGGAAATATTAAAAGTTTTGACTGTCCAAAGGGACCTGATTTTCACTTCAGCAGAGGAGAGAAAAGCACTGAAATAAGACACAGGAAAGACAGTCTGCATTACAGATGCCTACTTAGACTTTTTTTTTCTTGACTGGAAATTTTGGTAACTTCCACTGCGATGTGATGTAGGGTATCCACTTGTACAGGACCTACTGTGATAGTCAGGTACAAATATATAATGATCACCTTGCTGCTGATATGGGATTGAAAATTGAAGAAGAAAATTGATTTTACAGTGAGAAACAAGAATTTCCAGCCAAAATGAGATAAGCATTAGTTCACAGTGGGGATGGTAATATGGTAATAGCACCTGTCCTTACACAAAAACGTATAATAGACATCTACACGTACAGCACAAGTTTGATGGAGAGAGACGTTAGACTAAATGTCCCCCACCAAAAGTTTCCCATATGGCTCAGGACAAGTCCTTTATCTCTGCTGCATACATATCCCTCCCCATCTCCCAGAACCTCTGCGAGACAAAAGACCTTAAGAGTAGCAATATATTCAAAGGCTACAGCATCGAGGGCCACAGCAAGCACCTGGACCACGTATAGAGCAGGTCAGAGCCCCAGCTCAAGGCAAGCCTCTCCTTCCTGCTGGTAAAGCCTGTTCAGAAGCCTGAGGAGCTGAGCTGGCTTCCTTCTTATGCCATTTAAGCTCACTGGAGACATGGATCACTCACAGGTCTCAGAAAGAAGACAAATCCTGAGGGTCTCAGAAAGAAGACAAGTCCTGAGGATCACTCACAGCTACAGGTGTTTAACTAGCACTTAACCAAACTATCAGATCTACTAAAGCCACTAACTTCCAACCAGATCCTCAGGATGCTGAAATACTCTCCACTTCCACAACAAATCCGTGAGATCTCCCATGACCACTGACGCAATCACCCAGGAGCAACTCTGTGATGCCTCTGCCATCAAAGGCCACCAGACCTGTTACTGCTAGATGAAGAAACTGTGGAAGACCCAAGCTCCCATTTCTCCATTTCTCCTGCAGACATAGCCTCACTTCTCATTTCAAACTGCCTACTGTGGCTGGGGGGGGCTTCTCTATGTATTTTTCTATGTGCACTTCATGACTGATGGCAAAGCCATGAGATAAATGAAGTTCTGAAGAGCCCAATGATCTACTTTTCCATGTAATACATCAAAAACATAAGAAAATTTGAGCATCTTTAAGTGAAAAAGTAGTCACCAGGCCGGATTTTAAAGAAAGAAAGAAAGAGACTCATTAATTCAGACACATTCAAAACTAGCAAGGGTCAAGACTGCCAAGTTTGTAAATATAGTTTGGTTTGGTTTACCTAGATACTATCATCTCCCTCCATAGTCACTGAGATTGTGATGATACTAGTCAGCCATATTTATGAAGATGTGATTGAGAGATAGGTAATATTCTCCAAATTAGGAGGGAAAAAAAAAAAATTGCAAAAGCCCTCATAGGCTCACTAACCTTTCTCAGCCAAGTACGCCAGTCACAAAAACCTTTCTTAGCTGGTTACAATAATAACTCAAGAATTCCAAGTACCTCATATTTACAAAGTGACAGCTTTCAAAAAAGAAACTTAGAGCCCTCCAGGGATAGAGAATAGCCTGAAATATTTCCTCAATTTGCAAATTTAGTTTTTCTCTGACTTCCTTAAAATGTGGCCAATCTAAACTTTCCCATTTTCTGCTATTTTTTCTCTTGGACAGCATCATGCCTTACAACAGAAACATGAAGTCCCATGATTCCAGTTGCCATTTTGTTTGGCACCTTTTTTGCCAGGGGTATTTTTATAATCATAGAATCATTTAGGTTGGAAAAGACCTTTAAGATCATCAAGTCCAACAGTTAACCCAGCATTGCCAAGTCCACCACTAAACCATGTCCCTAAGCACCACATCTACATGTCTTTTAAATACCTCCAGGGATGGTGACTCAACCACTTCCCTGGGCAGCCTGTTCCAATGCTTGACAAATCTGTCAGTGCATGAAGCTTCCTACAAAATGGTGGCTTTGGGTCATTAGTATGCCAAGCATTTTATTTATGTATGTATGTGTGTATGTATGTATGTATTATAGGCAGTTCACCTTCAGGTTTCTTGGGATTTGAATGCTGCTCAAAGGCTTCAAAGTATATTAGCACTTTCAGCATTACTTACTTGTATGATTTGTTTTCATCCTCCGTAAAGATGAGAGAGGACTTTGAGTGTTTTCTCTCTGTGTCTGATAAATGTTAACAATGGTTATTTGCATAAGAAAGGCTCATGATTTATATTTTGATTTTCAATCTATAGACAAGATAAGCCTAACCAGAGATCATTTTGGGAAGATAAACATCCCATTTTTCTTTTGACAAGCTGAAAAACACAAAAGTTCAGCATATATTAATAGGGAGGATGCAGCCTTCCCACACTAGATTTATGGACTACGTTATCAGAACTGGCCTTCACATTTCTTCCCCTCCTCCCCTTCTCTGTGCAGAAAATCTGTAGAGCAAGGACCTTTTCCTCTTTTTTTTTTTAAAAAAGTTCTCAGCACTTGGTGGTGGTGTCTGAATAATTAATCATACTACATTTGTATACGGTTATGCATGCAGAACTATTTGTACCAGAAAATAACAATATGGACATGCACAGAAACCGTGCACACACTTTTGAGAGATTGCCTGGCTAACGGCGGCAGAAACACAGCCTATGCGTCCAGTATTGTCTTAGAAGGAATAAATACCTTAGTACTCAAAACCCTTTATGTGACAGTGGTACCATAAACCCTAAGAAGAGTTCAGACCTCACAAGAAAAAAACACGTTATGGGCAGGATGATATATTTTTTTTCTCCAACCTTTCCCCTGAAAAAAATAATTTCACAAGTCTTTTCCACCTATTTCATTTAAGAGATGCTCTCAGCAGATAAGGTTAGCACAGTACATATGTCCCTCTCCAAATCCTCACTCATCTTCCTCACTAATCATCCCTGAGATTCAGCTGGCTGGTCATGCCCAGAATTCATTCTGCATGGCTTACTGAATCTTTGTGGAAACCACAGCTTCAAAGTCATTGTTCTTTATGGTGTTTTTTAGCTGTTGCAGCAATTTTCCTGTGCCCACATCCTTTACCTGCGGGGCTTTTCCTAGCAATTATAATTTATGCTGCTCTATTGCACAGCATTTTTAACTGTGGGATTTTGCCCTACCTCATTCCAAATGCTCAGTTCCTACCCTCATCAGTTATAACCAGTGTGCTGGCATCTCACCGAGCTCTTCATCTGACAGCCAAACTACTTACTCACTCGAGCTGGCGCACACTGCTCCCAGATACTGCACTGTCTTTAGGATATAAACAGCCATTCATGGGAGCATCCCTTATTTCGCCTCTCACCTTCATCCCTGCAACCCCAGTCTGAAGCTGATACTTGAGCACTATTCCCTTGGGTATAGTGTTACAAATCCACTCTCTGTCACCTTCCCGATGTGCCGTAGTGGTTGTATCGAGGTTGCCTGGTAGGGCATGCCCCAGCAAGTCTCAGGGTACATGCATGAGATCTGCTGGAGTGATCTGTGGCTCCCATCCAGCCTGCATGCTCTAGCTCCTTGGCACAGCAGAGAACGGGAAAGGATGGTGCATGCTCTGGTCATGCCCCAGCTTCGAGTTTGGACATGGCTGTGGCACGCACCCAGGCACAGATGCTGGGAAACTCTCCTGGGTTCAGCAGCATGGGCATTGCTTTGGACAAAGGCTGTCATTGCATTTCATAGCTACTCTGCTTGAAAATGCGAGTCTGAAGATTATTAAATGCCTCTGAAATACGTGCCACCAAGCATGACATTCCTTACTGGCTGCCAGGACAAACAAAACCAAGTCATTACATTAACATCTGTATCCCCCAAGAGTGCTAGACACTGGCAAAGGGAGATGCTGGGGAAGGGGAGGAGCGGCTGGAGATGCAGACAGGAGGGAGGGGAGAAGTCTTTCCTTACATACAGAAATAAAAGTCTTAACTAGAGCTTGTGATGTTGTCCTTTCCGAGACCTTCTCCAGCCTGTGTTTACCAAGAGCATTGTGGAAATCACTCCAATTACTACACACTCGAATAGAAGGTTTTCAGTGGCACATAAGCACGTGTGTGCCAGAGATGCCAGAGTTACAGCTTTCCAGACTAATGTAGTTCTCAAATGTGCACGTCACTGCTGACAAGGGGATGAGCTGTGGGGAGAAAAAACACGGGCTCTTACAGCGCGGCTCCTCAGTTTTTCAGCCTGGAAAAAACCAATCTGTCTGTGGGGTACACTCCAGTAGCTCGAGTGTCTGGGTAGCTCTTCCTGTCCCCAGTTTCCATTCCCCCCTCTTGCTTTGAACACTCTTGCTTGCTCCGCTTTTGAATGACTCTCTTCTCCCCTCCCTAGCCAGCAAAGCACAAGCCACTAGTAACCTGTTCTTTACAGCGCACACCAGGCCTTGGCTGTATCACACACTGGAAGAACAGCTGTTGCCTACTCTCACCCTCTTGCCAAGCAATGCCTTTGGCTTTTCCTTTTGTTGAGCATTTTCAAGTTGGAGGAGCCCCCTGCAAGCTGCCTAAGTGTTAAGCACTGAGGGCCCCGGGGATACATGACCCTGCAGAGCAGCAGACATATGGCTCTGTACCTGCTCTGACTACTGTGGAGGTGGGTGGATTCCTCAAGGACTCTCTAAAAGGTTGACAACTAACCTGGGAAGAGATAAGGGATCAAATGAAGTTCTTAAGTGGACTGTTAAATCACTTGGGTTACAACACAGGAGAAAAAGCCAAAGGCAAACAAAAAATAACCTTAACTCTACTCAGGCATGATGCTCCAGAATGGACAAAGAAATATTTGTGAAGGTGCAAACATGTGAGAGGGTGTGAGGTCTCATACCAACCTTCTAGATCCCCTTTAATGTCTCCTTATAGTTATGGTTTGGCTACACAGCCAAGAAGAAAAAAAAAGAAAAAAAGTCTGTTTAGTGGGATTTCATATTTTTATTTCTGTAAAAATAATTGTTGTTAATGCTGGGGAATTTCTTCGTATGAGGACTTTATCCTGAAGCAGAGGCATCTTCGAAAGAAAAACTCCTCACCTATGAAGGCATCATGAGATTCAATAAAAAACTATCAGATACAGATAACTGTTCCAGAAAGTGTAGCTGGCTATTACTTTACTATTTAGGAGAAATACAGAGTTGGAGAACTAAAAATTTATGATGTTTTTATATAGGTGGCTGTGAACAAGTAACATCTTGCAAGCCTTAGAAAATATTCCTCTGTCTATGCAAGTAAATTTCTAAAAGAGCAGCTGCCTATAATTATTGTTTGGAAACTTGGAAATGAGGGACAGATTCAATCCATTCAATTTTAACAACCATTGGGGGTATCTCATTGGAGTCCACCAGAGACCTGAATCTCTGCCTCTGTCCCAGTGGTGGTGTGAAGGGGAGTCCAATGATGGAGCTCAGGGTGACCTCCTTCTTCATCCAGGTTCTGCAAGGAAGTGCTACAAGTCAGGTCAGATCCACAACAGGTCCAACTCTGCTAATACTTACTTGAGTAATCAGTCTTGGCAAAGGTAGCGAATGCAACAGCTCCACTGAAAGCAACCAGCTGTTCTCCAGGTCAATATCCCACATAACCTGAGCAAGCATGGTGGCATTTAGCCAAATAGGAGCACCAACATTAAATCTTATTTACGTAAATACTACATATTACTCGCATAAAAATTTGCAACCACAGGCCTCTGGTTATTTTAACCTCTCCCTGCGCAGTCTACCCCCTGCAATAAAATTAGAAAAAATTCATTTTAATACAGAACCATATGAACAGCCTAGTCCTTCCTCCAGGAGGTACTTCACATGTCAGAGTACTTCATATACTTGTTACCAACAAGCACAGGCCCTTTTAGTACAAGAAAAATACTTTGGCAATAAAAAAAAGCAATAGGCAGCAGCTACAGACACTATTATTTAAGTAATAGTGACTTTAGAGTCACCTTTTAAAAGGTAAAATAAATAAATCCTTACTGCAAAGCCAACAAAGCAAAGCATTGTGAGCTTTTCTATCTGCAACACCAGAGCAAGACTTGAGCAGTTTTGGGGCTCTGGAAAAGGAAGTCGCTGATGGATACAAAGGGCCACCAGACAAAAAATGAAAGTAGTCAGTGCATGAACTAGCAACAGAGGGAGAATGTGGGATTTATTTGACAACCCTTTCTACAACACCCCAGAAATCTGATGGGTGGTTGGGACTTTCCTCTGGAAAAAATGAGGAGTCAAGTATGACTTATTTTTTAAGCATAACGTGGAAGTAAATCTCTTTTCCTCAATACTGCCAAAAGCCCCATTATGAAAAAAAAGTGGAAAAGCAGCAGCTATCTGTGAAGTGCTGCAAAGACTCACTCACTCACTTACTCAGTGATTTAAAAACTCTAAACTTGTTTTCGTAAGGATCCTGCAGGAATTAGTCCATATGCTGTAGGAAAGGTGGTCATGCTTTTCCTTGGAAACCAACTGGTCAGCTACCCTTTTATGGCTCCAGCTGCAGCGAGAGGAACAACACACCATGGCCAAATATGTAACCAGTCTGAAGCTGCTGAAGCCATTTCTGTCATTGGACCCAAGCCACTGATTCTGATTTTTTATTGCATGTTGCATTCAGCTAGCCCAGATGTAATAAAAGTCATGGAGATGCAGGAACACCTGTGCCTTCCCTTCAAAATATTTGCGCTGGAAGTACTACACAGCCTAATTAAATAATGATATTTGCAACAGGAATGATAATGCAAAAATTAGAGCAGCATTTCAGCTTACATTGCACCCCTCCTTGACAAGCAGCCCAAAGTAGTTGACAGTATGCAGAACATCACGCTGTGCTAGAAGACCTGATGTGCTCAGAAAAATAAAACCCATCCTCGGTTTGTGCCACAGTGGAGGAAACAGGCAAGGAGCATTCCCAGCAGCCCCCAGACAAAGCACTCCATCACCTGAACCCGTGCAACAGTGTGCTGTGCTGCCTGCCTGCCTGCCTTCCAAAGGCGAGAGCACCTGGCAGCATAGGTATTTAAAGGCAATAGCGCTGCTGAGAAATAAATGCAAAGCAGGGCTGCTCAGAGACTCGCAGATCACCAACAAGACATGATTCGGCTCCTGTGTGGCTCAGCACCAGGCCCTGGCTGGAGGCTGGGCACTGGGTTTTGGCTGGGGCAATAAGGGGGCCTGTGGCACTTGTGGGTGGTATGTAAGGGGACTACTGGAAACGTGCTTGGCCAAACTTGCCAGGCATACTGGGGAAACGGTTCTAGAGTGAATTATATGAAACCCTGGAAGCAAAATGCAGTGACTAAAAGCTGGGCTCATCCAGAGATAACTTGGCCTGTAGGCATAATACCTATCACTATTCCTTCACTTCTGTAATCAGCCTAAGGAAATTAAAAGCAAACAAGGAGACAATAGCAATATCTCTTCATCAAACAAGGAGAAGCAAGTGAGAGCAAGAGGCCACAAATTCACAGTTGCTCTTCCCTGGCCCTACTTCTCAAAGACATCGTTTTGTCCCCCTCCATCCCCACCTTTGCTCTGCCTTGTCCTGGCACAAGCATTTGCTCAGCCCTGCGGTGAGCCGGAGCACAGGAACTAATCCAGGCTGAAACTAATCTAGCAAAAATGAATTACAGCACAGGGGTAGGAATGCATGGCCAGGGAAGTGGGAAGGGCAAAATCAGCTCACTCAGCAGCAGTACCCCCAGCCGTCGTCTTGAACTGGCTGCAACTGATGGTGTTAGTCTGTACCTGTGAGTGCAGCTGGTGTCATAGCAGGAAAAACAGTTCCTGTGGCCACAGGCACACGGGGACTTTAAGCTCAGTGGCTTGGATGCTTGCTAGCGCTAAAGACAAGAAAGCACAGAGCTCAGCACATGCAGCAGAGCCTGCTTGACAAGGTGGGTAAATATTCAAGCAGTTAGCTCTGTGCTGATGCAGCTACACAGTTAGCCGTGATTCAATGCCAGCTCCCGTGCATTTGCATCCACCACAGTCACCACAGAGAATTAAGCACTTCAAGTATAGTTCAAGAACTACAGCTGGTCCCATTTCTTCAAATTCAAATTGATATTCCAAATGCAAAAAGCAGCAGGAATTTTAACATTGTTTTTTTCCATTTCTGCCATTTGTAAATAGCTTTTAAGAACACTGAAAGAGCACTGCCTACCCAAAGTCAGCCACAAGAAATTATTTCTTTGTATTAGCCTTTGATCTCTCTCTCCAGGCACCTCCGATTTAAAACAGCTCTCATTTGTGGTATAACTGTGTTGGCTACCAAAGAATTAGAGCAGAAATAAGTTAGACCCATCTGTAATTAAACACTGCAGTGCCTCCTTCACTCTGCAGCCTCTCTGCTTGTGGCCAGCGCAGCTCTGAGCCACTGCATTGCTTTTGCCAAATGTAGGGCTGAACCCATTGCTGGCAGAAATCAGAGCAAAATGGGGGCTGTTAATGAGTGCTGACTCGCAATAGTTTCTCAGTAGCCATTACGTTGTCAAGGCAGATCCAAGTGCAGTGCTCTTCAGCCACTGGAATGTACTATCCCTTGCCCTGACATGCTTCCTGTACCCAGGAGAGCCAAGGGGAACTGGCATCAAGCTAGGCTGGCTCCATACCAGCTGAAAATGCCCTGGAGCGAATATTCAGGTGCCCTGATAGGGTGCATTTAAGACCCCTATATGCTCCTCAAGGAGTTCAAGGTGATCTCCACAAGGAAGGTCACCACAGTAAACTTCATCCTTGACAAAGGATTGGGGGGCGGGGCGGGTGGGGAGGGCGGTGAGAAAGGAGAAAGAAAGAGAATTAGAAAAATGAGTTTTCTGGTAATTAGTCTGCAACACAGTGTAAGTAAACGGTAGTTAATCCTAACTTAAACGCCACAGAGTAGACAGGAATAAAAAGAGAGTGAGAGAGACAGACACACAGACACAGACACACACACGCACAGAGACACACAGACAAACGCACACATGCACGCACGCAAAGGTTTGCAGTTAACTCACAAGTGTACCAGGCTCTCTCTGCAGAGTCACTATGGAAGTAACAAACACTTACGCCATGCCAGGGGTGGATGCCATGTTCTCAGAGGAGGGTTTGATTCTGCTATCAATTACACCACCAGAAACTTCGAGTAACTCCCTTTACATCCGTGAAAATGAGATCAAAACCAGGCCCAAGGTCCCCGCTCCACAAAGCTTGCTCTGTGCTGTTGACAGTTAAAATGATGAGCAAAGACATCAAAACTCTGGGAAAAAGGGAAAAATAAAGGTGACCAAACAGCAGGAAAAGGGGGTGGGGAAGAAGAAACGCCCTGAGGAAAGCAATTATAGCTTCCCTTTCATGTTTCTTTCTTTATGTTTAGTGGAGACCAAGGGTGTTTTGCTTTTAAAAGCCAGGTGTGGCAGTAGGAATGGAGAGAATCTGAGCAGAGATTATTGGGAGTTTCAGAGACAAAAGGAATTAACTGACTTTCCTCTAAAAGCTTTTAATGATATTCAGTCCAGGCCAGTCTCCTGACTTCTCAGGGTTGATACTAGCCTTTGGCTGGCAGGAAAGCCTGTGGGTGCTGTCCTACCCTGCCATACAGATGAGGCTCTTCTTTTAGTAAAAGAGCAACAAAAGATTCTATGCAAAGGGAACTGGCATCGCCATAGCTTGTTCCTCAAAAAATCTGCTAAGCCTGAAAACATAAACCTAGGGTTGATCTCTACTTCCATTTTGAATTGGGCAGTCTTCTTCAGCAGGTATGAACTTTCCTAACCCCAACCAGCAGAGCTCTGCTCTGCCTATCAATAAAAATCAAAGAGCCAGTGTGCACCGATGGCTCAGATACATGATGAAAAATTGGTGCAAAATTCACCTTGCATATGTACACATACACACATTTGCATGCATGTGTGTGCATGTGTTCAAATTTGATTTTGGACAATGCCTTAACACTTCAGGCTGAATGGTAAAATAGCCAAAATCAGAAACTGCCAATCACTGGCACTAACTTAGAAATGCAAATATGCCTAATACTGTAACTCCTGTCTTATGGTGCTGGGGCTTCACTGGCTATCAGAAGTTGTGCAGGAATGGGCTAGAAATACTCTGAAACAAGTAGGGAGTGGAGCCAGTGGGGAAGGCAGCCATTTGTTTTTGCTGGTAGTAGGGACACTCTCCTTCCAGCCTGTTTTCGGGCAACCAGGAACTCACCTGTGAGGGCTCTTTGTAAAGTGGCACTGCATAAATGCAAATACGTTTTACCTTTCTGCACCAGATAAATCAGCAGAAAGATGAAAAGCCCTGCTACCTGCCTGCTCCCACTGCTCTCCTGGGGCTTGCCATCCAGGGGGGCTGGGGCAGGCAGGGCTGAGCCAGCCCGGACAGCTCCTGCGCTGGAAGGAGTCCCTCCGGATTGCCTCCCAGGCGGAGACCTCATTGGCAGGGGTGCTCCTCGGGACTGCTGGGACCTGGCAAAAGGTTTCTACTGCACAGTGCTTTTGGAGGTGCAGTTGAAGAAAAACGAAGGTTCTCGGTGAATACATAATCAACTGAGACTGCCGCGTAAGGAGGGCTGCAGAATTCAGCATTGCTTTACCAATATGCTGACTAACAGCCTTGATTAAAATCCTAGGGCGCTTTTTGTAGCACACAGGAGCATTAATTCCAGTTCAGTTAACTACCTGTGCCTAAAGAAATGCCACCTGTAGTTTCAGCCAGGCCTGAAATTCTTCACTTCCCCTCTTAAAAAATGGTGCTGTATACAAACACGCAGCTGCCCCATCTCCCCGGGATCCAAGGTCCTCTCTGCCCCTTCCCACTTCACACCGGAGGTAGGATGACGCCTGTACGGTGACTCTAGATCCACGGATGAAAGATTTGATACAAGGGCAAAAGATACATGCTGCCTCCATGACCTGATTTTATCCTTTTTCATTTATCAGATGTTGGGTTTTGTAGCTTATGGCTGTTAGGGCTTCTTCTGTAAGCAATGCATTTTTAAATGGGAACTCTTGACTCTGCTGCAGTGGCAGCTGCCATTTTGCATTCATGTGCAGAGAGCAAGCCAGCGAAGAAGCTCTGAAGAAGAATTCACATTACTTCTTTTTTTCTCCTTGTTTTGCTGTTGCATTTAAATATAAAATAAAGGTCATCCTGACTTAAAGGATAGAATTGCTCTACAGAAATATATAATGAATGCGCTGGATGTAAAAAGGGCAAACATCCTTTAAGCAAAAACACAATTCGAATTATATTTTTTAAAAAAAGAAAAGCTTTTCCATCCTCAGACAGTTTCTTTTTGTGACTAGTGTGGGTCAAGGCTTGAGGAATTACAAACTCACATGAGCTGCCGCAATTGTGGCAGAGGAAATACTTCCACTGCACGGGAGCTGCTTTCCTCTCTGAACTTCCCTAGTCACTAAGGGGAGAATTTCAGGAAATGATAGAGCTGTAAAATTTGGAGAAACAAATTACTTTCGCACGTTGTTTGACCTGCTTCACATGCTACTCAAACCTAAAATAATTAAGCATCTCCAGTATCTCTATAGAGCTTATTCCTGTGAGGCTTATCCCTATTTGAAGGCTGTGGCACTTACAGAAAGGAGCTAAAACACAGCAAAAGGGAAGCCAGTGGCAGAAAGAGGTTCTGAGTGCTCGTGAATCCCAGCCTAGTGCCTGTTGCCCCACTGGTGCAGACAACATGTAAGCTGACCTAAAGAGATCATTTGGCCGGTTTGTGTTTTCTGCCAGGTGAGCTCTGCAGCAGGAGGGTGCAGCCCGCTTGCAGAAGGGGGCACAACGCTGCTCCTCTCATGAGCGAATGACACCCTGCAGCCCTCTTCCAGCAGCTCTTCTTTGCATCACCATGCACAGAAAATGAAGACCTTATCTGGCGACATACAGCCCAAACCTATACCATAAAACTAGCAAAGCTCTGTTGGCAAAAAGCCGGGCTTGCAATGCCTAAGCTGTTTACAGTGTGGTTTCCTTTCTAGCCTTCCCCATCTCACCCCCTCCAAAGACATTCCCAGCTAAACAGCAACTGCTTGTTATGAATCAGAAAATGGTGGTGTGACAGAAATTGTGGAGACAGTAGCTCCATTGGGTGCAAACTCAGTGACACATCATTGCAGGCCAGGGTACACTTATAGGTTGCAAAATATATTTAAAAACCTACTGCACGGAGTAGAAAAGCAAATGTCAACCTGATCAGCCCAGCCAAGAATTACCCCAGAGTTTGGAGAAACCCATCACAAAACTTGTCAGAACAATCATTTCTAAGCATTATTATGCAAAATTGAGTTTTCAGTCAACACATTATGACAGCTCTTTCAAAAGGAGATATGTAAAGACAGGAAAAGGAAGGAAATTAAAACAAATGGGACTTTCAGATCATAATAAGAGGCATGAGAGAGAAAGATAAATCCCAACTGGAAAGAGGCTTTGAAGAATGACAATAGTAACAGTTCCAAGTCCCATCCCTACTACCACTTTGGGGGCAAATCGTTTAAATCTCTTATCAGTTGCATATAATGTACCACTTTTTTCTCTATTGGTGTATTCTTAGGATTAGTGTTCGTTACATTCGTTTTCCATAAATACAGTGTAGTATCTATACACTGAAAATATAATCCAATTAATACAATCATGCATACACATAGCAAATGATTGGAAATTTCCAAACACATAGACTATGCAGCGTTGTCTGCCCCAGGCAATCCAAAAACTATTAGTTACACTTCAAGCAGGAATGGGAGTAATTTTAAAATCTCAATTTAAAAAGAAAAGTTTGGAAAATTGTCTTGCAGAGATCTTAATTTATGTTCTGCCTTTTGAAACTTTAGGATTCCTATTTTCCAGATTTTCGTACAGCCAGGAGGATTAACAGATGCAGCCAGAATCTGAGACTGAGAACTATGTCAGGAATTTGAAATAAATCACTAATCTCCGACAACTCTGGAAAAGGCTGAACTCAAGTGATGTTCTTATTTATCTCATTTTAAATACATGTCACTCCCAGACTTCTGACTGGGTTTGTGCAGACCCAATAATCCCCCGTAGGTGATTTCCCTAGTGAAAATGCAACGTGCAGCAGACACTGGGCGCAAGTTGTGATGTCCAAACTGTTGTCAGCAGCAGTGAACCACTGGCAAGCACCGAGGTCAGGGTTACCAACCAGCCCCACACCACCTCTTGCCCTGTCACTGCCTCACCGCAATAATCATTTGGGCAAAGAGAGAAAAAAAAAAAAAAGCAACCATGCGAATTTCCTAAAACTCATTTTCAGAGAGGAAACAGGAAAAGGTCCCTGCAGATTCTGCCACAAACCAGGATGCTCTCCTGCTGGGACTCTGCCTCCCTGCAAGCTTTATAATCCAAACAGGGCTTTTTAGTGCATGGCAGCTTCAAGTTTGCAGGTGCTGGCTGCAGGGCGGATGCTCAGCAGGTTGCTCCACTGGCAGCAGCCCTCTCCCCATGTGCCAGCACTGGCAATTTAGGCAGGGTGTCTTGCTCCACGCAGGGAAAACAAGAGATTTGGAGCAGCCTGGAGAAAAGGTCACTTGTGGATGCTTTCAGCTTTTGAAGTTTTCAGCTTTTTGCCCTGAGAAGCACGCGGGCAGCAGTGAGCCCACTGGATGGGGCCCTGCCCTCATGCTGTGGTGCCCAAAAAGCACATGCCAGCGCACTGGCCCAGTACCAACAATTGGCTGAGGTCAGTGGGGCTATGAAAACACACAGCAGCAGAAAATCCACCCCTCTGTGCTTCTTATGCCCCCCTTGCAGCCCCATTATATTCATCATCCTCTGCTTTGAGACTGATCTGTTAATTACACAGTTCTTACAAGCTCTGCTCCCATCTTCCACTGAGTCAAAGTCGACGTGTACAATAAACAAACAACCAAAAATAGGTAGGACCAGATCTCAACTGTACATGCCACTAGCTGGGGAAGCAGTCTTTTCAGTATAGGCGATCTGTAATCAGCACTGACTAGGTATTTCTGGGGGCATGAAGAATGCACAGCCTGCACTCAGAGTTGCTCACGCCAACACAAAGTATGGTGTTACTACTTCAAGAACAGCTTGGGAGACAGTGCTCCTTCACCTCCAACCCTGCAAATACTACTACCAGGAACATGTTACTCAGTGCTTCCTTCAGATTCACTCAGTATAAGCAGTGCAAAACACACCTACTGACACACTGATAGGAATTTTAAATTCTTCAACATCCTCTCAAGCCCTTAACTCTGCATCTCTCTGAAAGCATGAAGATTTGCTCCTCTGCCTTTTTTTAAAACTGCTCTGCTTTTTTGCCCCTTTTTTTTTTTTTCTGCCTACAGATTCCCCCAATGTCTCCATTTATCAAGAGCCTTTTTTCTTCTTGAGAGGAGCTTTAATAATCTACTACTGCTGCTATGGAACTTGCAGGTTCCTTCACTGCTCCTCCTGCAGCTCTACATTTCTTTTCCTGGGAAGAGCAACATCTGCAGAAGTGCATACTAGTGTACATTGACCCTGGCCATTTTAGCTACGACATCTGCTGCCCTACCAAGAGTCTCAGGTCTTAGCATCACCTGATTGCAAGAGCCCTTGTTTTTATTTAAAACTAAGAATTTTTCTAGCTAACCTCACTGTAGAATAATAAAAAAGACTTTAAACACTTCTAAATGTTTCAAGATTTAAAAACCAAATAATAATTAAAAAAGTTAAACAAATCTCAGGTGACTTGGGCATGACTTCTGAATATCTGGGGCCAACAGCAGAGCAGAAGAGCTGTCTGCACATTGTCTCCGTATCATGGCAAGCGGTCCTGCAGGCCCCATGAGCCTGGGAGCTCAGCATCACGACAATTAAAATGATTACAACTTTCTTGTGAAATTGAGAACTGAACAGAGGTACAAAGAGATTTAAACAGCATCCGATGAATCATGTGAGAAAGGTAGAGCCAAGCTAGGAAACATCCTCTCCCTTCTTGGCTCCCAGCCTAGGGGCTCAATCTTATCATAACAGTCCTTCACAGATTATCTAGCAGCAGAGCATATAAATCTCCTTTTATTTCAAAGCAGTAGGTAATCAATACCCTAAATAAGACAAAACCACGACTCTTGCTAGAAAATTGCTTTCTTAATAGAAGACAGGGAATAAATATTCCTAATAGGTACCTACTTGCTTTTAAATAATAATGGCATCAGCTCAGTAATGTGAGATGCTTCAATTACAGCCTCATTGTGCTATGAGATGTACAAACAGGTCAAACTGGTTCAAGCTATCTTGTGATAATTTCCAAAAATAAAGAACAGAACATGTGAAACCATTAAAATGCTGAATGTGAAACCTCCTGTAGCTCTGTCAGACATCTTGAGTTGAAAAATCTCCAGCAAAAAAATGAAGCAAACTGCTGGGACAGGCAGTCCTTAATAAAAAAAAAAAAAAAAAAAAAAAAATTAAAAGCACTAAAAACTGATTTTGCATTAATTCTTGTTTCATGGGTTGCAAGGATGAAAGGCAGCAAAGGAGTGTGATTGGTGAGGTAACTCCATCTTTTGATAATGCACGCACATGCACACAAATGCACGTATACACACACACACACTTGCCCTCTTCCTGCACAGAGTAAAGAAAATCACTCGGCTTTAATGCCATAAGTAATCAAACAAGTCACATCTAGCCATAAATTAACATGATTAATACTGAAGAGCAATACACTACTTAGAATTTGCACAAGGGCAGCTGCACACACAGTATTTTCAGTGTATTTTAAATATGATTTTGCAAAAATGAAACCATCTCTCATTCTTCAGGGTCTGAGATATGAATGAGAGGTGGTTTGTGCCAGCAGCCTCCAACACTGCAAGATGGTGTTTCCCAGGTCACTTTAAAAACAGGTTTGAAATATGATGGAATGAATTTCCAAACTTCTTTTGATTTTGTTGCTAATTACACAGATACTCTGACCCTCTTTATTTTCTCCAAAGATAGCTTTGCATCCCCACTATGTACAGTAAGATATGTAGAGCCTTCAACACTGTACAGCTATGTACAGCCTTCAACACAGCTCCAAAGATCCTGGAGGTTTAAAATGCAGCAGCAGCTCAGGGTTCAGCTATTGTTACTAAGAGAACTGATAGAAATTTTTCCCCTGGAAAACAACTATGCAGAAAAATGGGTTTCTGCTTAAGGAATACTTTCTACTAAACTTCTGTTTTCTGTTGAAAAATGTCAGTGCACTAAATCCCATGGAGTACAGGTGTTAAATGCTGCTGCAGTAAACCAGGGGAACTATTTCCATGTGTTGCTCATGCTCTCACCTCGGGGTCATGTCCTGCATCCCTCACAACCCCACATTAGCTGCCTGTCCAGGATGGGCTGTGTCCCTTTACCACAGGGGAGCTATTGGTTTGACCAAGCTAAAGAGTGGAAGCCTGAAGCATCTATTAACTATAAAACTCACAAAGTCCCCTGGCAGTGTTTCAGAAGCAATATATTTAGGTGTTAGGGAAAATACTTCATCAAATCCTCACAAACTTTATATGGGGAGAAAAAAATCCCTCCATTTTCAGGTCCAATTACAATCACGAGAAGCTCATGTGATAACAGTACCAGTGCCAGGTAAAAAGCAGATAGGAGGACCTGCTCTCTGCCTGGGGGAGTTTGTGATCTAAGTATTTCACCACTGTCTGCCAAAGTAATATGCAAAAGTATGGTAAGAAAGATATAAGCAAATGCTTCCAATTTGTGTATCAAATATTATTACAAAATGCTGACTCCTCTCATCTAGTGCCTCTCAGCTGTGTAATTCTGTGTAGAAAACAGGGTTAAGGAGTGTTTTCGGGGCCAGGAAAAGACTTTACTTACAGATCAACTGCAGATTTCACATCTAAAGTATGCTTGGTTAAAAAAATGAAAAAAATGCAGGCAGAGTTAGCAGCACTGGTGGAGTAAATGAGTCAGAGGACGGCGTGGAACAAAAGCACGCACACAGGAGTAAACCAGTACAGGGATAAGGGGACTTTAGCATGAAGGGGTGAAACAGAGGGAGCCATTCAAAGTGGACAGCAATGTGGCTATAGAGAGGGAGGTGAAAGAAGGACTGCTGTGGAAGAATAGGGGTAGATTTTAGGGAGATGTGTAAGTTCTGGGTGGAAGATGGGAGCCTGGCCAAAGCTTCTACTGCCTATGGTTTGGGACATGAGAGCAGGAGGAGCCAAAGGTGATCAAGGGCTTCTGGCATGAGAATCAGGCTGGTGGAGAAGCAGGATGGTGAGGTACAGCGCCATGTTTTCAAAATAGGTACCTTTCTGCAGGCCACACTGCAAAACTACCTTCAGCTTTCCACATTAAGCTCAAGCATTGTAAGGTGATAGAAGACCATCACTGTATGCTCTCTATTGCTGCAATCCTTGCAATGATAGCAAACACACCAGAGCTTTTTCTTCCCCCAGGTAACACCTGATGTTAACTTCCATGCCTTGCAATCGCTCCACAGTCAGAAGGTCCCCTGGGTTATGGGGATCAGACCTACAAATTTTCCTCCTCCTGCCCTCCTGGCAGCAACCTGCCAGGAAAAGCTGTGTCCTGGCAGGTCTCCTGCCCAAAGACTTATCCATCACTAATGCCCATGACAGACGTAAACCACATGGCTGGGCCACGGAGAGCGGCACTGCTGGGACTTTTGGGTAGTGATCACCACAGGTTGGTGTGCGGGAAGTTCAGGAAGAAACCTCTGCATTCCAGTGCAGAGATGTGCCGGGAGCACATCCAGCAGCCCTGACCTCAAGTCAAGGAAAGAAAGAAACTTGTAGCTGCTTCATTCAACAAGAGGCTCTTAAATTAAGAATTTAAGAGAGCCTCGGGTCTGTCCTAGCAATGGAAAGATCCAACTTCATCATCAGATCTGGAGAGATTACAGCAAAACAGAAGCTGGTATTTTACAGAAGGATCTCCTAACTCCTGTGTCAATCCATGTGTGCAGTTACACAGTTTAAAGGAGGAGAACAAACACAGGCACCTTTGGCAAAGAACAAAATGACACCACCACCATGAAAAACCTTTCCCATGAGTAACTTGGTCCCTTCCCGCTCCCGCCCCTGCTCCCCAAGGAAGGAAGTGCTGAGCAGCTCCGTCAGAGCAACCAGACTATATCACAGCTACTCTTCCACAGCTGAATTCAGGTCACGCCTCAACGATCATTAATCCTGGCTCCTTGCTCTCAGTACACATTTGATCTGGATCAGCCCAGGGCACATAATCACATTTAAGATGAATTAGCTAGAATACATGATATGGAGTTTACACTGGCCTCTTGCCAGCTGTGGGAGGATGAACGACACTTGATCCCGCATAAAGCCTGCCAGTACAAAGTTACCCCAGTGCTGGTTTTGGAACAAATGTGAACCGGCAGAGCCACTTTTGTCCCCTGGAACCAGCCCTGCGCACAGACCAGTTACTGCGTTTTTTGATGCAGTTACTCTTAGTCAGAGGCAGACCTACTAAGTCTGACTTAATTAGGAAGTCAGGGTAATCAGACTTACTCTTAGTCAAACCACATTTAAGATCTTACAGCAGACCTGGCCCACAGGTTAGGAGGATCTAAATTCACTTACCTAGACTGGATGTAAACAAATACATGGTGCCTTCTTAGCTAGGGCACATCCCATGGTTCTCTAGTACTGGAACAAGGAAAGCCACACTCTAACTCCTCCCTCTGCATTTTGGAAACAAATTGTCTTACCCTTTTGGGCGCATAAAAGAAAACTCCAAGACTGTCTCTTGACACACACAAGATTTAACCTGTGACTTTACTGTTGAGTTTCTGCACTGTCAAACTAAATATGGGAGGATGAGGTGGGATGAGAGACCTCCTGTCCAGTGCTTACTATTTTATTGCACCAAAACAGTCACCAACAGCTGCTCTCTCTGCTTGAAAACATGTTCCCAAAACATCTACTGTACATGCCAGTGATAACCATTTTAAAATATCATAAACTCTATGACTTTAATTGAGCTCAACATAGTAGTAGTTAGCTCAAGTATAGAAAACTGCTGAGTGTTCAAAGTTGGAGCATGTATATAGACAACGCAATGCACTGTTTTACTGCTAATGTCTGGGTGACAATACCTACACACGCCATTCCAACATGAGCTTGTAACCAAATATTTTCATATTCAGATGAAAAATAGAAGTAGTTTTCTGAAACAACCATTGCATAAGTTATCTTTTACTAGATGCAGTTAAACTGTACTCAAACTTCTTGGACTGGATCCGTAACAGATAATTGGGAGGAAAAACGTAAAGTTCTAGAAAATAAAAGCCGTACGTGCCTCACATGGGGATGCTCAGAGAAGTGAGGTAAGTTTGAGCAGCGCCCTGAACAGCAATTCTGCCGTTCTTCTTCTGGCAATGAAGGGAACAAAGGGAAGAGAAAGGTAGAGAGACAACCTGCCTCATCTCCTGGCCTCCCACTTTGCCTTGTCCTTTGCCTTAGTTTCCTTTTCCATAGTAGGATAAATAATTTCTATCCTCCATCTTGAACAATATAATTCTTTTATTTCTAAGGTGTGATAACATTTCATTATTCCTGCTAGTTGTAAAAGAAAGCTTTCAAGGACCTTGGTGAAACATCTTCTGTTCTAGCCTAGCTGATTCATGAGATAATCTGTTCTTAATATATACAGTCCTGAGCCTGTAGTGCCTAAGTTTTAGATCAGCATAATATTCATTCCTTGCTGTGACTCAGTGGAGGCTGCAAGAGATGGCGGAGGAGAAAAAAGAAAAGTATTTCTATAGCAGGTTATTTTTATTAGAAAATAGTGTGTTGTATAAAAACAGCCTTATTGAATTGAGGTGTTCAAAGCAATTCCTGCAGAGTAAGATTATAGTGAGCAGAGTGCAGGTGAGAAGGTCAGAACTGCAAAATAAGTGCAATTTATTCCACTGGTGCAGAGACCTAGGAATGTAATCCAAGGTAATCATAAACATGTGTGATACAAGTATCTCACATGCATAGATGTATATCCCACCAACAAATTTTGAACTATACTCAAAGGCAGTATCGACAACAAGCATAGTAAAAAGTACAAACTTTTAGTCTCCTCACAAAATTGTATGTAATAGATGACTTTCAGCACAAGTGATGAGAACAACTTACATGGCTAAAAACACTAAACTCATCATAAGTGTAAATAAAGCATTTACTGAAAAAAAGAAAAGCATGCAGAAAAAAAGGATGCGTTTGGGTGTGTCCATCTGAGTCCATAGTAAAGCCCAAGACACAAAGGAGATCAGCTTGAAAATAAACCCCAGGTAGTACATTCAGTGTACATAGGTGAAACAATACATTGCAGAGAAGTAAACAGGTATAGGGATTAAAGCCAATGCAAAGGGGAAGATAACCCATCCATAACCTGCCCAGGGGAAACAATGCGTGAGAGCATACTGAAAATTTAGCTGTTTGGATGCATGGAAACCAGGTGAACCATTTCTGCAGAAAGAATGAACTCACGTTCATTAAAAACTGAGCTCTTGCTGTCCAGTTGTTACCTGCCCCAAGCTCATCTTGGATTAACACTGCCTGCTACAGATGTGGGCAAGGGAATGTGCAGTGAGGAAGTCTTATTAAAAGCAGAGTTCATTTGCAGTGGTTTGAAAGCAGAGGGGTGAGGATGGGGAGAGCAAGAAAGAGAGCAAGAGCAGTACGCAGTTAAGTCACCAAGCCACCTAATGCAGTCTTGTATGTAGTGTGAAGACTACACTGCTCTGTATACAAAAACAAACTGACCACCAGCAACTATTTTGACCATTGGCTTCAATAAAATGTAGCCAGCCAGAAAAAAACATTTATATATATTGACTCCTCAACAGTTACTCAAGATCAAAGCAAATGAAGATGGGGGGGACTGGAAAGGAGGTTTTTCTGCTTTATTCCGGGAAAAGAGGTTTTTCTCCATTATTCCGCAGATAATTCTACATATTTTCTGAGTGGCATGTTCTTGTCCATACCAAATTCATGGTTTGTCATCTCTAGTCATGCATAGCCTTCCATATTTCCAGTGGAAGTTAGATGTGCAAGTCTTGCCAGCACATATGGCATGCCCATCAGCAAAAGACTTCACAGACTATGTTTGCTCCACTGGCATCTTATCACATTAAAATAGCTGTGAGCCAAAGAAATTCGAGAGTTATGTTAACGAAAATTTCTACTCACCTATATTTTCCCCTGCTTTAAAAAGAAAGACAAACCAAAAAGACTACAGATGCAAAGATCAACACTGCAGAAAAAGGCCCAAAGAAACCCAACATATGGTAGGTTTCTTGAAAGAACAATCCCTTTCTCTGAAGAGCATCTGTAATATAGTACGTCAGTCAGAAACTGGAATTTCCTGCAATTAATCAATTTATTAAAAATAATTTTACATCCTTCCTTCAAATGCTGCACATGGTTTAGTTGCATTTCTGTTTCTGGATCCTGACTGGCTATACTTGCTTTACTGAAAATGAAAGATGAACTGAGAAACTAATTTATTTTTGATGGAGAAAGAAACAAAGACAGACAAACTGACCAACCAGCCAAATCAGGCCACTGGCCAAACCAATTATTTGTGTCTTGCCAGTCATTTCACTCCACATTTGTTCATCTAACAAAACTAAGCAGCCTGTTCACACAGTTATTTGCCCAACAATGATGAGGCAATCCAAATTCTTCTGGCTTGTTTTCAAAGAAATTTTTAATATAATTTTATATACTGTTAATTTTTAAAAAGAGTTAGTTGGATGCTTTCAGGCCTCCACACCTACTAATACCTATTAAACAACCAGAATGAAGCTGACTTGCAAGAGAAAATGTCTTCTCAGCTGACAGAGACATAGAATTTGGCATTTCTGGCTTGTGGCTGGAGAGGAAACTGATTTCCTCTACAAATTATGCTTCAGATGTTCCACCATCCAAACCAGAACTACACAGTAAGCACAGGTAGGGGAAGACTGAAGAACGAGACAAGATCCTACTGGACACAACTAGAGGGTTTGCACTTGATTTATGGTCTCACAGCCTGAGAACATACCTCACTAGTGCTGCTGCTATAGTAACAAAACCAGACTGGTATGCAGGTTTGTGGTAATAATATTTGTTTAAAGAGTTTTCTCAGTTGCATATTCATGCTTCTGCCTTTTTTTTTTTTTTTTTCTT
>VYZV01023213.1:22614-52530 GCA_013401275.1 Pandion haliaetus | reverse complement strand
TCCTTTTTTTTTTTTTTTTGGCATATTTCTAAAGAAGATCAGTATATGAAAGCAAGAAATGCAAAATTGGAAGGGAAAAAAGGCTTTATATGAGAAACACATAAAACTCGGCAGTTATTTCCCAGAAATTAGGGACCAAAATGTGAATGGTTATTTGGGAACCTCCTGGGCATTTCAGATACCCTTTGGGCTTTGAAGAGCCTGACCTGGAGGTAGAGTCCTCCCAAACTCAGAATATCATCAGCTTTCTAATTGAAGCAGGAGTGAATGGGTACTGAGGGGAAGAGAACAAGACTCAGTTTATTCAAGGCCAAGTTCATACTATAGCACCAGTGACTCAAATCCTTACGCACCTGCTTTTCTTTAAATGCCACGAACAGCCCCTGCTCATGCAGTGAAATCAACAGCAAAACTCGCATCACCTGTATACACAAAGTTATCTGTGTGCTTTTGCTCTTGTGTGGACAAAGATTAAATCCCATTTATCATACTGACCCATGGACTGAAAAGAAAGAGTCTGCCGTTTGGCCTTGATTCAACAAATCCCCTTATCCAGAGAAGATCTCCTGTACTTGATGGCAGTATGTGCACTGCTGATCTGAGATCTTAAAAATATCCCTTAATTATCACAACATTAAGGGTATGGAGGTTAATTAAAAAGCAAATGGGGGCACTCCATAAAGGTAATTCCAGTTACTCTGACCTGTGAAGGCATGCAATGCTTTTGCTCTGGGTTTAGTTAAATATTATCATGGCCTCTTTAAGAATATAGCATTTAGCACAGAAACATAGGAGTATGCTTTCATTTCTAATGGAGCTAAAATGGGACCATTTTAATCTGATATTTCAAAAAGAGCCATGAATTTGGGAATCAGTGAAGAATGGCATTCATCTTTATTTACATGTTTTATAATATATATTTTATATATATATAATATATATATTTTTTATATGAGATAATCAATCTGTCACTTTATTCTTTCACTTCTATTCTCTGTTTCTGTAGAACCACAAGGAAGAACAAGGCCCCTCCACACCTACTCACACTGATTATCTTTCTTGGCTGATGTCTCACCCACAGTGATAAGCTGAGAAATTTGAATCTTTGACTCACTGAAAAAGGGGAATGGAGACCCATGCAGCTGGTCTTTGGTTCAGTTCCTCCACACAAGCCACCAGCCTAAAACTCAACCAGCGTGAAAAAAATACCTTTCATGGACTGTAGATCATTAGCACATAAGAAGGGACGAGTAAGAAATGGCATGGCTTTCTGGAGTAGGTAAAAATCTCCAATCTGGCATACAGAAGAGGGAAGACTCATCACATACAGGACAATTTACCTTCTTCATCAAGAAGAAAGTCTCTGCACGGCAGGTTGTTTCTTCAATGCCGGAAAAAAAGGTACCAACACTGTTCCTACTATCATAACTACTGCAGCTTAAAGAAATGAGCCATCCACCAACACATCTCTGAAGAAAACCCAAGGCACTATATCTTGGTGCAGGAGGTCTCAGCCATTTCCTTAAGCTTTTTCCCCTTTCATAAAGAAGGGCAGCTACAACATTGCTCCATTTTGAGTACCTCAGTTTTGGCCTTTGATTTTCCTGCAAAGCACCAATGTATCCTCCCAGTTATAAAAACTTGTCATGCCTCTGAGATACCAACTGGTTTGGAAAGGTGAATATGGTCTAAGTGCCCATTAGCGGTCAGCCCCCCTTAATGAGACTGAGCGAGAACAGTGATAAAAGAGGGAGTAAGGAAGATACTATACTAAAGTACCCTGAGTCTGGCAGAAATTTTTAAAGCTAAAAGTAGCACTCTGGTTTCTTTACCCCACCCCCAAAAGAGGTCAAAAGCCAAACCAGGAAATTATAGAGCAGTAGGATTAACATCTGGCACAGGAAACCTTTAAGGGATGTGACATGAGAACACCTGGAAAGACAGTTTGATTAAGGACAGCCAGCATACATTTAGACACAGGAGGTCATGCTTAACTAACCTGCTGGATATCTTTGAAGATAATGCTGCCATGGCAGATAAGAAAAACATGACAGATGCTGTATGGCACACTGAGGTTAGATATTTCAAACAAAGTTTTGACAAGGTCCAGCATCAAAGATGATTAATGGAGACAAACAGAAAGTTATGGATTGCCAAGTAAAAGGACATAACAGTGGCTGTGGAACAAGAGATAAAATCACATACTGGGTGGGAGCTTTACACTGGGGAAAAGGGTACTGAGTGGAGGGGTCAGATTTACAAGGGTTAACCCATCCCACTTGCCCCAAACGCTGTTTCCATGTCAGCATCTACCAGACAGAAACAATGACCTACACTACCTTTGATTAAGGCTCTTACATTATGGCAGCAATGAACAATGGCCTTTAGAGTCGCTTTTCGTTCACAGTAGTAAGTTTGTATTTGTACACTGATGTCAATACAGAAACACTGAAAAGAATATCTTCACACGCTGTTCTAGCTCTCATACTAGGAAATAAATCTAGGCTGAGCACAGTCAATGCAGAAGTATTTGGTTCACTCAGAAAATGTAGCTCAACATAAAAAGCACAAAATAAATTGATCCCTGAGAAAGGAATCAGGCAAAGCTGTATATGCTAAGTACCACAATGACATGACACTTTGTAGAGGTAAAGGATTTTAAGTGTTGTAGTGGCAAAAACATAATTAAAGCCACCAATATATGGCAGAACATCAGAGAAAAGAAAAAAAAAAAAGAGAGAAATGGGATATAAACTTGCGTTAGTAGAGATACAGCAATAACAACTAGTAATCAATGGCTTGTTCTGGAGACGGAGGCTTAACAGATGCTCTGTATTAGTCACTGTATCACAGTGAGAATATTATTGCCTCAGAGAGTGTAAGAGCAGGGCAACAAAAAGTGAAACCAGCTTTGGCTGGTTTGGTCTGGAGTCAAGAGCTTTGACTCTTACCGGGCCCTAAATTATTAGGTGGGTGAAGTAAGGGCATGTTATGTTTATTCTCATTGGAAAACAGAATACTTTGATGTGACCTAGTAGAAGATTTTCAAAATCATGAAAGGGGGTGATCAAGGTAACCTCTACCAAGCTAAGGTGGAGGAGCAGGGAGAAGGAACAGAAGGGATGTCAAAACAGGCTGCAAACATTTCAAATAAATCAACTGGGAGTGAACAGGGAAGTTGTCAGGCAGAACTGCTTCAGCTGAAGGGTAATAAACATGTGGAACAAGTTACCAGGAGAGGCAGCTGAAACAAAGGTTGTACATGAGCTCAAAAAACACCTGGATGTGTTTCAAGAGAAGAGAGGGATTTGGGGATTTTTGTGAAAACCAGAATGTCAGGATTAAGATGCACTGTAAAACAGCAGGTACAAACACACAAACCTTCCCTCCTGCAGCTTCTTTTGGCCAAACCATTTAAATAGAGAAGAGCTCTTCTCCCAAATACCTAAAGGCTACAAATAGCTCAAGGCTGTAACAAAGGCAGAAAAGAGCTGCAGGAGTGTCACCGAGTCCAACCAGCAATGACCTCCTCAAGCACAGGCTATGCCTGCTGCTGCATTTGCTGCACAGCCCCCCAAAACACTGGCTGAGGTGCAGGAGGAAAGGAGTGACCAGAAACAACCCTGTGCTCACTTTTCAGGAGGAACTTCCCAGGTCCTCAGCCTTTCAAGCCCTGAAATGGTCAGAAGGTTTAAAAAGCAGGTTTCCTGCAACCCCAAAGTTACCACAACCCCAGGTTGCCACAGACACAGCCAAAGGCTCCTAATGGGGGGGGGGGCGTTGGGGTGTGTAGGACTCCCCACTGCTGAGGGCCCATTGCAGGGACCCTAACAGCTGTATGTTTACCTGTCATCTTTACTGCATTTCGGTTTAAAATATGGAAGAAAAAAACTACTGCGCATGTGCACTTTAGAAAGATACGCACTCAGTACTCCCATCCTAAGGCCAGGATCTGATCAACTCCATGTTGGACATCAGCCCAGAGTAACTTCCCTGCAATACCAACAGCTATGTGATGCAGTCTGGACCAGAATCATGTCAAGGTAAGCAGGTTAATTAAAAGTGGGTAAATAAGGATCTTAACTCTTCCTGTTTAAATTCCATCCTTATTTTAGAATAGCCACCTCAGAATTCGCTTCAGTTTTGTTAAGAGAAAAAAAATTGTGCTCCCTGGTCTAGAAATTTACACCCACCAGTTTAGCTTCAAGCTGTTTCTTGTGGATGAGATATAGCGTGCAGAAATTAGGTGTCTGTTTTAGAAATATTCACATGCATAGGGAATTCACCACCATGGAAATATTTTTCACCACTTTATTTTTATATTTGCTGATAGTTGTAGAAACATGTAACCCTGAGACTGGAACAGGTTTTCTCTTCTGATTATTCTTCTTCTATTACTTGACACCCTGATTTCTTACTCAAGCACCAATCATTGGTTCCTAACATTTATTTCATTTTAATATGTTATTTAAAAAAGCAAACATCAGAGCTGTTCAGAAGAGAATAAATAGCAACATGAGTGTTGCAACTGCATAGAAGAGGAAGAATAAAGTAGATGAAGAAACTGTCCTGTCAAACCTGGGCATCCTGTCCTAGCTACAACCATAACGACAGAGACAGGCTTTAGAAGGCACAAGGTAAAAAATACATGTTTTTTTTAAAAATGTGTTACTGTTCCTTTGGACAAAACTTAGCCAATGATGCTACCTTCAAATATCCCTTGGATGGGTGTGTTTATCTCCTCCAGCAAGTGCTGAATCCAAACAACCACTTGTTCAAAGGCCCAGTCAGTATTCTCCTCCTCCCTGCAAACCAGAGCTGTATCTCCCCAGCTTGCTTTCCTCAGGGTGCCTGCAGTATTTCTCTCCAGGAGACCTAATGTATAAGTCACGTCAAGTATGACAGTCCACTGAGCTTCTCTAGTGTGCAAATCTCGGCCAAAAGATTCCTTCTCCCTCCTGATCACAACCAGCTCCCCAGAAAAGGCCTTTAACTGGCTCCAGTCATCATGCAACCAGTAACAGGGATAACAGATGGCAGGGTGTGAAAACAGTTAATGCTATTTGGGGTAATGGCAGACCACATTCCCTGCAGGTGTAAATGGAGTTTTGACCATTTATGGGAAGAGGGAATTTGGATTTTGGAGCATGCTGTCAACCCTGCCAGCCTCTTCCACATATGCTCCAGCACTCACTATGGAAACCTTGATGAAGACCATCTTTATTTAGAACTGTAGCCAAGTCCCTTCCAAACCCATCCATTCTCTCATTAGAAAGTTCACATCTGGGTAATATTACTGAGATGACCAGATTAAATACCCATGACTGGTTGCCTACAGAAGTCAACTAGCATTACTCAGGCCAACTGACAACCGATAAGGAAACTGAATGATGGGCTATGGCACACATTCTTGCTCAAATGTGTTGCTCTGGAGTAATCAATTTCTAGTAAAAATGTGTATTTTCCATTTGTTCCTTGTTTGTAACAAATTTTCTTCATGTCCAGGACTTTTTTAGGATATGTCTTTTGACTGCAAGGACCGGGAGATTAACTAGTTTTCCTGTTTTAATTATCCATTGATAAATTATCTTGATAATCATGGTGACTATGCTGCATTTTGCACAACTAGGTGTAGCTTTGAAATGCTCCTTCTGCCTTTCTAGGAGGCATTCTGGAAGAGAAACAGGAAGCATATCTCCAGTTTAAGCCACTGAGCAAAATGAAGGACATATAACTGACAGATGGACTGACAGAAACATTGTAAAACAAGATGAGAAAGATTAAGTTTAAAACCACATAGGTGGATCACCATCCATTATACACCAGACTACTCTTAACAAACTCTTGATGACCTGAAAACCAGAAACAGTTTGATAAATACTGCTATGAGGCAGGTGCCCAGGCTGGAATCTAAAATAATCAAGTAATATCCTTACCACAATTTCCATCAGTAACAACTGCTCGTTTCCAAATATGTAAAACTACAAATGTACATACATATATATATATATAGTTCCAAACTATGAATCTATTTTGAAAAAGAGGAGCAAAGTTTATTGTTCCGTATTGGCATAGCAACCGGCAGAGAAACACATCATGTACTCCACATGGCAGGAGCGCATGGAGGCAACCAGTTGTGATAGAAATAGGAACAGGCAAGGAGCCTGCTGAAAGGCACCATGGGGCTGAGAGGCTTCCCTTTCCCACCACTCTCCGTATCATTTTGTCCCAGCACAGTGAAGCAGGTTACATGAGGAATTTTTTCCCCTCCAAGGCAGCCTCTACTCCTTTATCATAAAGGAAATATAGCTTGGGTGAATTAGAGTCACCCTAGTGTACAGCAGAGCTCTGAGAAAGTGGGAAGAATCATGGTTATAATGAACTGTCTGCACCAAATTTTTTGCTTCCCTCCAGTAAGTGTCTACAAAAGGCTCTGACTTCCTTTTAAAGAAAATAAAAATGAGGCACAGAAAAGACTCTATTCTTGCTTAGATGCATGTGCAGGCTGATGGCCAAGGACAGCAGTGAGAGCAAAAGCCTTATCAAAGTTTAAAAAAAAAAAAAGTAAAAAAACCCAAACAAACAAACATATCCCAAGATAGATGCTTAACTGAACCCGCTGTGACACAGTATCCGAGTTCCTGTCCTTTCCCACTTCCTTCACTGCTTATTTGGAGCTTGACTGTGCTCTGGTCTTGCCAGTCTGCCCAGGGGAGTCCCAAGGGATGCGCTTTCCCACTCCTTTGAGCAGGACTGGAAGAAAAGGCACAGGAAAATGAAAGCTGGAGCCACCAACCCACCCCGTTCCCATGCAAGTCAATGGGCAGCAAGGGCAGGAGCAGACAAGGTAGAGCCATTCCCTCTTGCCCTATCCAGCCTGCCACCCCGTGAGCTGTTTGGCTACCAGACAGGGAGCAGACACTGTGCTTGGTGGCACAACGCCTTCTCTCTCCATCCTTCCAGCCACGGTGCATGGGGAGCAGGAACAGGAGGGCTGGGGATGCCTCCAGCTCCCAGTGCCCTGCTGCAGCTGTGCCTCCTGGAGTGGGAAACAGCCCCTTGCCCTCTGCAAACCATCGGCAGTTTTGAGGCAGAAACCTTGTATAGCAACTAAGGCACAAGTGGTATAAATAATCAATGTCAATAGAGGAACTGCAAGGGAAATATTCTGTTACAGCAAATCGGCACCTATGTCCTTCATTAAAAGAGTGCATAAAAAATATCTTCCCTGTTTCTTAATAGGAATAACAAAAAAATACATTTAATTTTACTAGAGTACTAAAACAAGCATAAGTATTCTCTCTCCATCTTCATAGTTAGCATTTTATAGAATGATCAATGCTGGCACGTCTCCTTCTCCTTCATATCCCAAGAGATAGTTTAAGGAACCTTTTAAAATGAACATTTCTTCATTCATACACAGAATGCACATTCCAGCACTACTGTACAAATGCTGCGATGCCAAGAAACAACCACACAATTCTCCTATTCAGGCTGCTTTTTTAAATGGAAAACAGAGTTTTATCCTGAAGTGTCTGCTTTTGGCTGACATTTTTCAATTTTCATAGAAATCCACCAAAGATATTCTGGCATCCAGAAAGCAAAACAGTTCAGTTCTGAGCTAAAAATTGAAGTTTTCCATTTGGAAAGACTGACAGATATTGCTTTGATGTTTTGATCCAAAATAAATTTTCAGCTTTCCTGCAATAAGACATTGTTTGGTCTTGACTCTTGCTTTAAACCAGTTTCCTCCCTTCTCTCTCACCAGAGCGGCCCATGAGTATTTGTCTAAATAATTCAGTCTCTTTCCATGACCTAGGCTCTTTGCCTAGCCTATGTAGCTCTGACCACGCAGCAACACCCTGCCATTCCCCTCATGCACATGCAAGCTGCGATGCATCAGGGGGACACAGGCCAGCTGGAGAGCCTGGTCAGCAGGCTGGAAGGTATGGGAGACAAGATAAGCCATTACCAGAAAAGGCAGCATGATTCAATAAACACAAGGCATTGTTCTGGTTTTCCTGGTGGAAACTGTTTTTATTCCTTTGGGGGAAAAAAAGGAAAGCTTTCTTTGCCCTATTCCCTCTCTCCAAATTACATCCCCTCAGCCCAGAAAACAAATGTACTTAGGCACCTGATTAGTGGGAGTAGGACATACAGGTATTTTTGTGCAGCTGGACCTATACTCTTAAGCTCAGTTGCAGTGCTCCCCTTTACACACATCATATCCTGTTGCATTGTAATGGGTTAGGGGAGGGATTTCCAGATCTCCCTGAGAAACCAATTTAGTCCTGAAGGCAAAGAAGCTGAATGAATTCATGTTACCTCAGACTACACTAATTGCATTAAAACCAAGGACCTAGTTAAGAAACAGTAAGACACAATTCAGGCCTCCATGACAAAGCTGCTTCTAGATTTCTCTGCTGTTCGTACACTTCCGTTGTGTTATTTCACCTCTCCCTGCTCCAAAGGAGACCAGAAGCTGCTGAATGACTGAGAAGGAGGTCAGTCTGGAAAACAAGAGCCCAATTTCTGCTGCCTAAAGTGAGCCAAGTGTTCCAAGGAAGTTACAGCTCATACAGTTCATGCAACAGTTCAGCTGTCATTAGATTCATTCACAGGGAAGCTAGACAAGCCAAAACAACATCTAGAGAACAAGGAAGACTCAATGTCCCCCTCCTCCTCTTCCCCCACTTGTGTCAGGCCTGCTCATTGTATCTGGTGGTGGCAATTAGTTTCACCAGCTGCAATGCACACGCCCATGGAGGCAGGCACTATACAAACACCATGGGAGCTCTCCCAGCCCTTTAGGGTGCTATGACTTGGGATTGTGTAAATGGGTACAACAGACCCTGCTGGGGGAAAGTGCAGAGAGGTGAAGCAGTTTGCCCAAAATCGCAGTGTAAATCCATGGCTTGGCCATACCTAGGTTACCATTCTCCACCTCCTAATGCCCTGACCACAACGGGACAGTACTCCCAGCAGGAAGAGAGCATGGGGAGGGCAAGTATTTCATGGGACAGTGCACTCCCTTCCCTCCCAAAGTACGTCCTGTCTTCGTTTAGGCCATCTCCCATCGCAGCTCCTAACCCAGCTGTGCTGTAAACTCCAGGCTGGCACCAGGGGACCTGGGCTCCCCCTGGCAGTGGCAGCGCTGGCACTGCCGTGCCCTCAGGGAGCCGGGGCAGGTCCCCAAACTACTCCCAGGTAGGTCCTCTGGCAGCCAATCCAGGGTTAACACAGAGCCATGTTCACATTTTATTTCCTTTGTGAGGTCTTCCGACGCTTGCTTGAAACCTGGGCTCATTTGGAAGACATTCGGATTTGGGGTGGAGATGTTGCTCATACCCTGGACCGGCACTCAGAGCTTTAGCTTTTCATTTCAAATCTCTAGAAGCAAGAGAGATGGGATTTTCCCACCCCTTTGCTTTCCTCGTAAAGTGCTTTCTAATGACTTTTGCAAAGCTGGCTTTACCTGCAACATGCAGGTCTCCTCCCTTGGCTGTTTCAACATGCGGAGAAGTTACAGCCCTTCACCTGCTCTCCACCCTGACACCTCTAATAGATGGCAACCACCAGCACTCCTGCCCCGCCGCCACAAATCTTTGGTGAGAAATGAGCCAGGCAGGAGCAGGGCAGCTGGAGATTAAGCACTGGAGAGACACGCCATGCTGTCTGCGCCGTGGGCTGTGAGAAGTGGGTCAAAACCCAGCCATCACGCACTGCCCATCTGTGCCACGCCAAGGAGAAGGATGCACAAAGCCTTCAAGGCCAGCGGGTGTTGCGTTCTTAGCGGACCATGACAACGGTGCCTTTTACAGGCTTTATTTCACAACACCATAAAAGAAGCAGAAGGTGGGGTTAGAAAGGAGGACAGAAAAACAGTACGTGAACTTTTATTTACACTGAGAAAAACAATGAGAAGACCAGAGGGGAGGATCCAGCCTTCCTAACACACATGCCTTAACTCCTGAGGGGGAATAGGGATGACCTCCCCTAGAAACACCCACTTCCCTCCAACAACTACACAAGCAGCCCCAGAGGACTGCTTCACTATCTGCCTAAAATAGAGCTGGGTGGGTTGATGCCACTCTCATACACTCCTTCCAAGTATCCACTATAAAAGACCCTTAGTCATATTAATCCTCCTGCCCCAAAGAGTGCAACATCTCATCATTTGAATGAAGACAGCAGCATAAGGCACGTATCTGTGTTGGCTGAATAAGGCTGCATGAACAACATCAGCTCTGGTGTTTCCACACATATTTTTCGCAGCCTTAATTGTATTCTTTCCATAAAGACCTTTGTAGTTTTGTGCTTTCCAGAGTTTTGAGGCTTTGGGAGGTTTTTTTAATGCATAAGGTATTTAATTATAGATGCCAGACAGGAGCCTCAGACTAGTAAAGAGATGGGGTTTTTTTTACCCCATTCACAGCAAAGCTCACCTCCAGCGCTGATCAAACCAGAAATGGCAGACTGGAGAACTGTTTTGGTTTTCGGCAGATCCCTCAACAACAGAGAACAGAAACATCCCCACAGGCTTTACTTGAGATCACTGGAAAAATTAGATCTCATGTAAAAGCTCAAAGCTTAGCTGGAGAGGAGCTGACTTTGCTGTTAGGGAGTGGTGACATGGGGCTGAAGTGGTGATACACAGTGAAATTACCAGGTGGAGGAGAAGAGTGAGACTTCCCCACAGGCCAGCACTGAATATTAGCAGGCTGGTGTAACAGCAGTTGTTGTGCTGTTCAAATAGCCAAAGGGGCACACGGTGCATAAGATGAGTATCTTGTACTGTATCTCAATACATATTTTCCTTTACAAAACAGTTGCTTGTACAGTTCTCAAGGTTTTTTGTTTATTCTGTAGGTTTCCTGGGGTGGCAGGGGCCAGTCTACTTACTTCCCTTGAAGGAAGAAAGAGCCAAAGAAGAAATGGAGCTTCTTTAGCAGCTAACAGTGTGAGTGTTATGCCAGGGTGCCTTTCAAGAGCTGCAGCACTGGTACCCAAGCATTAATTCCTCTTTGCCATGTCACAGAGAGCCAGTGGCATCTCAGCAGATTCCAACTTTACCTTAGCAATGCCCAGCGGAGCAGCTGCACCCCAGAGAGCATCTCGCTTGCACGTCCCTGAGCTGTCAGTTCACAGCACATCATTCCAGCCATCTGAACGGGGAGGCCAGCAGAACGGGGAAGGCTCACAGCGACCTGCCAAATAACATTTTCTGCAGACTGGAAATCCCAGTCAAATCTCATCCAGTCCCATCGTAACCTCCTGCAATCAAACCTGACAAGGAAAGCCAACTACAGAATGCATTTCAAGCCTCACCTGATCTCCCAAGAGTAGCTCTACATGCTTGAAGCATTTTGATGGACTTCCTGAAATGCTTGCCTGGCTAAAGTGACTTATACATACCAGTTTACAGCACATCCTTTATTCCATTTGCCGCAGTTTTGGAGCCCAAGTGCTGTATTTAATGGGGGGGGGACCCCAAAACAAGTCAAATCAGGAAGACGAGGTGGACAAAGGAAGAGCAGAGTAGCTGGGACTAGCTACTAACCTACGATAGAGCTAATTATTATCATTTGAAGGGTATGTTGACAAATATGTTATGATGGGGACTATTAATCCCTATAATCATCTATAAAGGTGCCTCCAGAGTAGAATTGTCTTTACTCACTACCTCTATACCTATGAACCTAAAAGAAGGGATAGGAAACAGTCAATTGGCAAAACCGTGCCCTCCCACATGCGTGTGCCAACACAGAGTGCAGAATGCTTTGTGCGTATATCTGATCCTTAGCACAGTATCTTCTGCTAATAATAAAGTAAGAGTCATTTGAGGACATTAAAACAGGCCAATCAAACAAAAAACCTGGGCTCATGTTCTCAGGCACTGGAAATCAGTGCGGCTTCAGTGATACTAGTCAAGTTACACCAATTTATTCCTTAAAAAGGTCTGGTCCATTAAATGCTAACACCATCCTTGCATTTTACTTTCTCTCACTGGGTTCAGGGAAACAGATTCAGTTTTTTTAATAAAAACTTCCTCCTTACTGTCAAGCGTCTGTGTTTGAAGTCAGTGAAAAAGCAGCAGCAGAAAATATTCATTTTTCAAACACACTTTTATCATAGCATGTGCAAAAATAAAAATGTAAGGAGAGAGCTATATATATATATGGAGAGATAAAAAAATCCCATATCATAGAATCGTAGAATGATTTAGGTTGGAAAAGACCTTTAAGATCATCAAGTCCAATAGTCAACCATGCCCACTAAACCATGTCCTGAAGTGCCTTGTCTACATGCTTTTTTAATACCTCCAGGGATGGTGACTCAACCACTTCCCTGGGCAGCCTGTTCCAATGCTTAATATATGTGGCACTTGACATATATATGGCATATACCATACACAAACCATATATATTTCCATGCATACCATACACAGACACACATGGTATATACACGGGCCTGCAAGTTTGTAGGTAGACACTCAAGGCACAGATGCCTGGAGAGAGGGCAAAGAGAAGTCTTCACGCCGCCCAGACTTTCAGGCATGGCCTCCCCGGGCACCAGGATAAATGTCTCTCAGTGGCCTCGTGGAACGGAAAATGCTCCTTTCTGTAGGGTCAGCTGTTGCAGAGCATTCAAGCAGGTATTTTCAGCCCTTCCATGTCCTCCAGTAAGGTTCCCAGACAGAGCAGGTCTCTACTAAATCCTTTGAATTTTCAATGTTCCTTCAGTAAGGACTGACAGGTCTCACCCCATCATATTTCACATTACTTTTTCCATAGGTAACAAGAGCAGGGGAGCCACAGCAGCTCTCTTGCTTTGGCAGCAGCAGGTACACCTGAGTAGATGCACTGAGGGACAGCCGCAGGCCATCCTGGCCCAGCCCCACAGGACTCTGGGTCACCTTTTTTGCTGGTACCACCATTGCCACCATGGGCCTGCATGTCCATCAAGAGCGGGGCTGAGCAAGGACTGGTGAGAGCAGATGAGTTATACGGGGGTTAGCCGCAAGCACAGGACCTTACACTGAACCCCAGGTGAGAAACTCCTCTAAAGAAAGACCTACCCTCAATGAATGTTTCATTTGTGCCTTCTAACTCTTTGTGCCAACATGGCAACCTACATTTATTTGTGCATTATCAGCTGTTTTGAAAGGGAAGCAACAATTACAACCTGAAGAATTTCTTTCCAATCGTTAAATCTGTTCTAGGAGAAGCAACGCAAGTCTGTGTATAACAGAAGCTCCCTGTGATGTGTACCTTTCACATCCATGTAACAGAGGCTTCCAGCATGTGTGCAAAAGTCCATTCCTTGGAGCAGGAGAAAGCCAGCTCCCACATGCTTCCCCCCCGCTGGGTTACACACAAATTTAGGCAACCTCATGCTGCAGCATCCCACTGCAACAGTGCTTGGGATGCAAAAAGGGAATAAACACAAGGCAGTCATAAACAATGCATGTAAACATATGCCCCCATTGGAGTAGCCTTATCCTTCATGCCTAAGATTAAATGCTTTGCTCAATCAACATTTCAGAGAATATATATTTTTTTCTTTTCCAACATGAAAGGAGAAGATCTGTTGCATCTTTCTTCCCAGTGGCCTCCTGCAAGCAGCGGCGAAGGTGTCCCAGCTCAGACAGACCCAGGTTCTCAGGGATAGCCCTCTTATCTCCCACATGGCAAAGAGGCAGGGGAGCACCAAAAGGAGTGCCAAAGTTTGCCTTTCCCTTTTTGAAATGTCAGCACTCATTGATCACTAAATCACTTCAACAGCTTATTAAGTAGATGTCACAGAGAGTTACTACCAGTCTCCTATTAATTTAAAAATACTAATAGGTTTTTTTGGAGTGTAATTTCTTTCTGAATGAAAAATGCTTCCTGTATTAAAATGTGAACATTTTGGATTCCACTAGCCAGTGTGTGAGGCTGTTTACAAAACACACATTTAGTAGAAATTTTTACATTGCAATATGTTTTTAAGGTTGCTTTATAGCTTTGTTGTCTTATTTCTTTATCATTTCAAAGGATCCCCTCCATTTGGTTCTTCTATTTGCAGGCTAACTGACATTCTCCTGATATATATTATTCACAGGTTCATGTCAATACCAGCATAAGAAGAAGCTATCAATCACTTCTCTGATGATAACAGTAAATAAATAATGCACACTTTAAACCTTCAAAGCACTGCATAAACACCAGTTTGTTTTCACAACATCCCTTTAAGCATTGAGGTAAGTAGTTTAACCATTTCACTAGGCACCAGCTCAGATTCAAGAATGGCTTAAGACCCATATGAATCCTTTTGTATATTACCCACAAAAGATATACATTCTGGTACATAACCTACATATACAAGACTGGGAAAAGCATATGTTCCCCTAAAAAAATGAAACGGAAGCCAATTATTTCCCATTTTAGAAGAAAGCCAGGAAGGATTTCCATAGCAGAACTGCCAAGTGGCATTGCTGGGCTGTGCTGCCCTTCCCTTTGGATACTGAAAGCTTCTGCTTCCCCACAAACACGGAAGAGATGGGACACCCCACTGTCTGCCTTCTCTTAGTGCCCTCTTTCCTGCAGGATGTGAGGCTGGAGCAGCAGCTGTACATCTTTGTGGCACCTGCAGACAAATGCCACCTGTGCCATGCCACTCTCCCATGCAGGGACAGCACATGCCTACTGCAGGCAGGTACATGCCCTGGGCACAAAATTAAATACAGGGAAAAAAAGCTTTTTAATGATGACGGTGGTCAAACACTGACACAGGCTGCCTGGAGAGTTTGTGGAGTCCCCATCCTTCAAGATACTCAAAACCCAGCTGGACACAGCTCTGAGCAACCTGCTGCAGCTGCCCCTGCCCTGAGCAGCGGCTGGGCTAGATACTCTCCAGAGATGCCTTCTTGCCTCAACTATTCTGTGTCTTTTGCATAATGGAGTTGGGATCCCTCATTGGGACTGCTACATGCTCATGCAAAATAAATACCAATGTTTGAGGATACCAAAGCATTTCACTGCCTTTTACTTTTCTGTGGGTACAGCTAGAAATGTCATGCCCATGGCTAGAGATGTCATCAACTACCCACTCCTGCAATAAATGCTACAGGGAGCAAGACACATGAAACGAAAAACATACACAGATGACCAAACCAAGACATCTGATTCCAATATACCATGCAAGGAATGGACGGGTGTTCTCTGTGTTTGGAAGCATTTGAGCTCTAAAATAAACCTACTGTTCATTCTCCCACAAAAGACTGGGATTAAGTATCAAGCTTTTTTCTTTTCTTTTTGTTCAACAGCTACCAGCCAGACTTTGTAGCATCTTTCTCCCACACTTTTCCTTCATAGATATAAAAGCTTCCTGCCCATTACATCTTCAGTTATTTCACATCCCGTTGATCATTCTGCCTGTCCAGTCAGCAGAACAGTATCAAATAAGCAAGAAAACTAAGATAAGGCTAGATTTTTGCCCTGGAAAGCTACAGCCCTGTGCTGCCTCCCCTGTGTTCTTCTCTCCCTTTCCCCCTCCTTCCCGTATCTTCTTTCATCCCTAGAGACATTTCCAATAGCAGATAAATCAGCACTTTGAATTCTTCTTCTGATGTTGTAACAAGCTGGCAACTGGCATGGCATGTTGTAAATAGACACATGTGAATACCTAAGTAGGAAATAATGAGATTTGTCTCTCATATTCAGCATGAATTGAGAGGCAAACGACATCACCACTGAAAACAGAGGAGTGCAAGAAGAGGTGTGGGGAAGGGAGGTAGAAAGAGTGGATATCTAATCCATTTTGCTTACTATAGTGGATTTCAGAAGAAAAACTCTCACAGGCAGCACCCTGGGAAACACAGACTCAGAGGGATAGCACAGTCACAGAGCACATTGTCTCAAACCCAGGCAGCTCCACCCTGCACCCCAAGCACACATTCCAGGTGGCCAGGCACTGCTGAGCATTGTGGCCAGCCCTTCAAATAAAACCGTAAGAGACAAAAGGAGGAAACAAAAGAGAAAGCGGATAAAAGGTCCCAGTAAATCAATTAATGCAAAAGTCTGCTTCAGTTTATAGACAACACTGGTAATTGCTGTGTGTGTTGCCTGTGATGAATAGGGGCTGGTTACTGTTGCACGACTCATCCTTCTTTGCTCAGCTGGGAACCAGCAGAATGCTGATCTCCACTGAAAGTCTTTAATTATTGTTAAATTAATCAGGGCAGAGTCTCAGCTCTGGGTTCATGTTTAATTGTCCCATTTTATTGCAGCCTCAGACTCCCACCTTCCTCCCTTATCCTCCCACCCCCTCCCCAGCCCCTGTGCATGCATCATTTTTACATTGGTCTAACACTGGGTCCTGTTTACACAGCAGTGAGCCACACAAAGATTTTTGAGATCCTGCATTTCCACTACATCAGGACTTTGTCTCTTTGAAAGCCACAATGTAACACAAAACTTTGGAAAGCAGAACTCCAGACCTACTTAAAACCACAAGACGGGGTAGAGTACTTTACCAACAGTGCAGAAGTCAGAGATACCGCTGTTGCTGTTACTACTTAACACTGGGCATGCAACCACTTCCAGTCTTCGCCTCATTCTCTGGGGTGGTAGAGAACAATGGGCATCACCATCTTAAACCTTTTCAGTCACATTAGGGATGACTCCACTGAACAGTTTTTTGTCTAAAACTAGCATAAGCAAGATGAGAATTTGGTCCAAAATGTTTCTCTTTTTGGTGTTCACAGAAGAGGTCAAGAGCCTGTCAGTAGTTAAAGATGACTCCCATGTATTTGGAAGACTCCTTTCCAAGGTCTTAAGCCCCTAGTTTGTCTCTTCTCTGTCTCCCCAAAATGCCGAAGGATTAGTGGGATTGTACTAGGATATTCCATGCAACTTTCACAATGTTAAGCCACGAGTGTGCAAAAGATTACAGCAAAGAGAAAGAGACCATGCTCCATGAATAGAGAGGATAGGACAAGAAGTAATGGGAGCAATTAAAGAATAATTAAGTTGTAGCAGAAGACGTCTACGTTAGGTGTAAGGGGAAAAAAAGCAGTAAGAGCAGGAAAGGACTAGAATAAATTTCCTAGAGTGACTGGGGTATCTGTCACCAGGGTTTTTTAGGAAGCAGATAGACAAACAGCTGTCAGGAATGATGCAGACATGGCCTGAAGACATTGAGGTGGTCTGAACCTCTTCCAGCCCTACAGTGGAGAATCAGACTGGGCTAAGGGGAGGGTAATCACAGATGAGCAAGGCAGCAGCAGGGATCCTGAGGACCTGCTCAAAATAAAACTGCAGTGACAAATGCAGTACTCAAGGTTTGGCCCTGTAGGATTTTGAAAATCACTCCCATCCATACTTCAGTGTGGGTTCAGCCTTTACATACAACATAAGTGTGACTGAATTTTCCTTGATTCTTATAATGCAAACATATCATTTACAGCGAAGGCTTGGGAAAAGGTGCATTAAATTGAACAGTTTATTTATTAATCAAAAAGCATAACCCTCCCTGCAGACTGAGTTCACTGCTTTCCATCACTATGCAGAAAAAGTTAGTTACTCCTATATGCAACCTGCATAACATAATCATGCTGCTCCCTTGTCTCACCCAACTGAAATGACCTACATGACAAGGCATCAAAGGAAAGGCCTGAAAACCAAAGCTGTGCAAAGCCAGCATAAGCAATATTTCACTATTCTTTTTTAGCATAGTTTAAAGAAGACTTTGTAGAGATTGCTCAGAAAGTTCCTTCACTATTTCTAGGTCATTGACAGGTAAGCAAGTTCACTGTTTTCAAGAATATATTATCAAGAGATGTCCAATCTAAGCGATCTAATGCATCTAATGCTGTGGAGCTGCTCACAAAGAATTTCACCATGAATCTGAGAGCAGGAGAAAGACTTGAACTCTGAAATCTCATGTAGGATCCCTAGTCATTCATGCCTTCACATTATGATACGACTTCTTTACTTTTGGCTTCTCACTGATAAACGAAAAGCCTTCAACCTACTGAAGTTAGGCTGTATAAGAATATATCTTAGCATAATCACATTTGATAAAGAACCGCTTTAGATAAAATGTGCTTGTATCACTACATTGATTCTTTCTTACTTCCTAAAAATGGAGACAAATTATCAAGTCTTTATTATCCTAGGAAAAGGCATCTAGCGTTTTATTGGCACTCCCATATTTGCTTGGCTCAGTTTTACATTCATCAAGGGTGACATTATTTACATATCTTTATTTGCATTAGAATGGCAATGTAGGATCATTGTGCAATCCCAGCAATATGTATCACACTGCATAGCGCTGATCTCCCCACTGTGCTGTGAGTAAGGAATCTAACACCAACATAAGCGATGCAATAGTTTATCTTTACATAATTGACTGCTTTCAGCTCCTGATACCTTATTTTGAGAGTGCTGGGGGAAGGGAGATGGTGGGAAAGAGAAGGACAAGAAGGAAGAAGAGGGACCACAATGTTATTCACTCCCTCAAAAGAAAATGTCTTTGCTTTTTATCCAGACATGTGAAGCAGCAAAGTTTATTGGTTAAAATTGGTCTTTAAAAGGTATGTTTCAGTCAGCCAGATCCTTTTTCCTCTGAAGGACAGATATGGAATGTTCTGCTTCAGAGATGAACGTGTCGGGGTTCCACTGTGGCAGACAGAGGGACTGTAGCAGGCGCTCCCACAGCACTGTCTCATCTTTTTCTTTTCAAACCCAGAGTCACAAATTCCTTTGTTTTCTCTTCAGTCTCCTAACTGCAGCCCAGTTGCAGACAACTCCTGAGCTTCAAATGCCTCATTATCTTGGCTTATTTTTGTTCCAAAGATACTTCTAAAAAAGATGGGCTCCCATTGAAACAGCATTACCTGTATAATAACAGAAGCTCTCTCACATGTGTGCATTGTATATACCACCTAATGTTCCACAGGTCACTACACATCTTACCAAGAATGGCATTCGTTGGAGGGCATCTAATCCTTCTTTCTTACTTTTTTTCCATTTACTGAAAGATCCCTCTATTTCACAGATAGCTGTAGATGACATATTATTGATTACTTTCTATCTGTGTGAAACTTGCATAACAATCACTGGGTTTCATACTATCAGGAAAGAACGAAATGACAGAATGGGTTAAACCAATTCTAGGCGCAGTGCAAACCAAATCAGGACAAGACTCGTGAGTTTGCTGGTACTTATTATTCTGCTTTTCTTGTCCATTGTATGCATCATAGCCTTATTTCTAAAAAATGTTCTGAAAGTCTTTTTTCTGAGTTTGTTTACCGCTGGGGCTAGTATTTTGTACTGGGATTTTAGCTCTGCCAATAGAAGAGTCAGCTAGACAGTGTGTTAACCAATTCTCAGGCTCCTGTGCTTTATTCCCAGATGCCTCTTTATACTGTAGCAATTCCTATGTTATTGTTTAATAATTGGAGGTGGGAAAGATGTGAGAAGGAAGAACAAGTTACATGTATTGGCTTCCACAGACAGAAGGTAAAAGATAGTTAAACTTCTCCCAAATGGATAATTTCTTAATTATCTGTATAGATTTTCTGTCTGCCTTGCTATTGCTACCACTGCATCTCATTAGGAGTTGTTTAGCTTCAGACAGTCTCACAATTGTTGTTTCTAGATGTTTTTGAAAATTACTATAATTTGTTTGTTACTTGTGTTAAAAAAGGCCTGAATTATGAGCTCTTCCAACAAATGTTTACCACGTATTACAGAATCCATAATGAAATTTCACTCTGTAACACTTGGTGGTTTTATTTTTTATTATTATGAGGTTGGTTTTTAATAAACAGAAGCATAACAACCCTACCAAACAGTTAAGCTCAAAGTAGAGCTCTTAAGAGTTAAGTTACAGTTAGCCTAGAGTACTGGAAGTAGGACTTCATTAATTTGAGCAGTATGTTATTACAGCTTATACATAACAAATCATAGCCACTAGTAGCTGAAAGTTATTACTTGAAGGCTAAGCAGGATCTTGCCTGAACAAGATGACAGTCTTGCTTGACCTTTCAGGACCACCTCACATATCCATGCCACAAACAGGTTACACTGGATATACCCCGAAGGGAAGTCAAATCCAGAAAAACCTGTTTTTTCTGCTCCCACAAGACAAAATGTGCTTCAGGCCTCTTGGGTTTGGAGAGTGGAAAACAAGAGACATGGAAATGCCCTCTCCTGGCACCACTTTTCTAAAGTGGAGCCTGAAAAGGTGACTGGAGGGTCTCCACTGCCCTCTTTACAGCTGACAGCACTTGTTAGCAGTGCACAAGGTAACAACAGGTAACACTGTAGATGTCCCCAACCTCCTCCCTGAGCCCAAGATGGATACGAACAGCCCTACTGTGAGGTGTCTGACGGACTACGACCCCAGATCTTTCGTCGGAGAGTAGAGTTATTTGTCACATTATATTATCACTTTTCCTTCTGAGAGTACTGTGCACATTTATTTTATTAAAAAAAAAAAAAGTCCTTAACAGAGTCCGTAGAAGGACCTAGGAAAAGTATGATTCTTCTCTGTTTTCAGACTGTTTTGCTTGTGGACTTGACAACAAGAAAATGTGACTGGCCTTTTTCACTGCATGATGAAAGGTACACGCTCTCTGCAGGCTCTACAATAGGATGCTTTCCAGAAACAGCAGCAGCAGCAAACCTGAGAGCAAAAGGCACTCGGGAAGATGAGTAATGCAGAGAGCAAAGGGAGGGATTTCTGCAGCACAGGGCCCAAACTGCAACTCTTTTATGAAGATCAATTGGGTTTGGATGTTACTGAGCCTGAACAGAGAATGCCTCCGTGCACGAAAAAAGTGCCTGCCCATCACTCATCACTGTCCCTCAGGAGCTAACTCAGTCATCAGGCTGTCCAGTGTCTCTGCTGTAGAATTTGGTGTCAAACCACATCAGCCTGAAAATTGTATTTCTCTAGGCTAGCACTGACATTCGTAGTTCAGAAGAAAGACTGCAGACCTGATTCATCCTCATTTTATGTCACAGCAGTTCCACAGAAGTTGGTGGAGCTGCATCAGTGCATACCCAAAACGGGTCTGGCTCAGCAGTCAGGAAGTGCTGGGTTCTCTCCTAGACAGCTTCTTGGGAAGAGAAGCTCCTGCAGGGCTTGTGTTCCCATGACGTGAGCAACAACGGTGCTTCTAAGAGGCTGCGCACAGGATTTTTGAAAGGGAAAGATTCAGTTCTGTGGGAAGTATAAGCCCAGTACGAACACTTCATGTGGATAACCCAGGCAGAAAAAAGTACGACTGGCAGGGCGCTGATTTACTTTAGATCATAACATTACACCATAGCTACTGCATTTTGGTTGTGTTGAAGCCTCTTCAAATGGCATGTTTTGGAAATAATTTCCAGCACTGCTTTTAATGTTAATATTTTCAATTATTAAGCTAATACTTTGAAATCAGCCCTGCTGTGAGCCTCTGCGAGGCTTGATGACATGATCTCCAGTGGTCCTTTCCAACCTATAGTTTTCTCTGAATTTAAGATTCTGAGATTATTTACTTCTGGTGCTGCCTATTCTGCCAAGGGTCTCTTTCAAAGCAGACTCTAAATCAAGCTCTCCCTGCTGTAACCCTCCTACCACAAAGCACTGACCTTCTAGTTACTAACAGACTACTAACTAGAGTGCGTTACTGCAAGATCATTTCTAGCCCCACTCATGTACACCAAATATGCTTCCAAATCTGCTTTTACCACTTACATTTCTTTGTGTATGGGAGTCCCTTGTAACTTCTCCTTATTTAGATATTCCTTACCTGAGAAGCAACTGGGATTTTCCAGATTGCCCTCATCCATTTGCCCAGTGCTTCCACACGGCTTTAACACCTCACCATTGCTGTTATCTCATGGTAAAGGAGGAGGGCCTGATGAAACCAGAACGCTGCAGCAAACCTCATTTTGTTTTGGTTTTTAATTAAAAATAAAGACACACTTACACACTGGTATGGCCAGATATGTGGTGATGTCTCCCTCTGCTCCATCCAGTGCGTGTATCTATACACACCACGTATATGTAGAGCCTGTGTAAGCAGCATTCTTTCCCAGGAAAAGCCAGTCTAAGCCCCAAACCAACACACCCTGTTCCTCTCTGGATACACCACTCAAATGCAGACAAATTACAAATGTGAACGTGCTACATCACTCATGTGCCAAAAGTGCTTCTGTCAGTCAGTATCCAGCTCCTCACCACCACGGCAAATGCCAAAGTGATCAAACAGGCACAGATTTATTGGGTGAGGATGGCAGGAGCAAGGGGCTAGGACAGCTTCACCCCCTCCACTAGTAACCACCTGCCTGGCCCACATTTCTCCAGTTACTCAGCTCTCCTCTCACCTTTACCACTCATATTCATTTCAGCACTGCAAACACCCTGGTGCTCTCCAAACAAGCTGCCTCTGCCTGGCAGCATTGCTGGAGCAAAACAGTTCATTCGAGCTGGTAAGCCTGTCAGTCACTATTAAAAGTCATTCCAGTTTTGCAGTATATAAATTAATCTTGACACCTACTGCAGCAGTGCCTTTACTTTTCCTGCACATGCAGCTGCACTTGATGGGAGTCAATAACTGCAGGCAGCAAGAGAAGGAGACTGCTTTCAGGAAAAATCGTGAGGAAGAGCTTTCAGGGGATATGAAGATGCTCCTTGCAGTGCAGAATTCTGAAATTAGCTGAAAGTCAAATACCCCAAAACACTTACTTGTGTATCCCTTTGATCTTTGGTGCTCAACCCTGTGGCTTGTTGGATGTGGCATCTTTACTTCTCCTGCTTGCTTTATGCAGGAGTTGTATTTCAAGGCATCAGAGTGCTGAGGGGTATTAGTAGAAGGTAGCATTTGTGTGGCCCTTATCCCAATTAGCTGTGTTTCTACATGTCCTTTAATTCACCCAACTAATCTTTCACCTCCTTTATCGCACACAGCAAAGGAACTAGTTCCCATAACCTAGGCCAACCGTTACAAATAATCAGCCAGGATTGAACTCTAAAGCTTTGGTCTGCAAAACCAAATTACATTTGCTTTGCCAAATTCAAAGCAGAGCTACAAGCTAGGAAACAGCTTGTAATGTATTTGTAGCAAATATTTTATGCAAATTCTGGCTTTTTTTTTCAATTAAATATAACATCAAATATTCATCTGTTATTCTAGACTTTGATTAACTTGACTATCAAATAATATTCTGCAAGTATTTGCCACAAATCATTACATTATGTTTGAATGCATCCTAATATAAAAGCGAGCTGGAAGAAAGCAGCCATGTCACAGCTGGGGACATCACTTGTGTTTGGACTGTGCAACCAAATCTAGCCCATGGGAAGAAGACACAGCATCAGGTCAGAAGACTCTCCCCTATTTTGCTTTGATGCACACACAGCCTAGGTGGTATCAGCAAACGAACAGGGCAGTATTAAGCACGAGAAAGGAAGATTTCTGTGCTTAAGCCCTGAGCGTATCTCCTGGGCAGAAAGCAAGCGAAGAAGGCAGAAAACTCAGCAATCTGCAACTTGGGCATTATCTGGTTCACCTGGAAGAGTGGAGCCCAGACCTCTCCTCTGGGTAAGGTGCATCATCTGCTAAGGAGACAGTCAAAAGCCATCGCAACAGCAATGTGAGATGCCAAGATATGCGAACAGACCACAGGTATCCCCTTGCTGCATATTGGATATAGAGTCATAAGGAGCTGCCACACACCCGAGCAGAGGCTTCCTGGGCTTGCCACCAGCAGGCTTTAGAGAGCAGATGCTGATGCAGGCTGCCTTCCCCCACAGGAACTAATCCAGCCTGGAGAGTGCTCCCCTAGGTGAGAGCAGACCTGGGGCCAGGCTTACCTCTGTGGCTGCTTGTATCTGTCCCATTGGCTGCATATATGCTAGATTTTTCCCCATAACACCAGAAATTTGTTTTATTGGTCTAAGCAAACGAAAAGAACAAAACCAAAAAACAAACCAACCAAAAACTCAAGAGCTCCCTTCTTCTCCATATTTGCACAACAAACTCAGCGATTCACAGTGGCACTAAACAAGGTGGTGTCAATGGGACCAAAGCACACAGAGACCAGTGACCCACGTCAGCAGCTACTAGCCTGCCTGGCATGGCCTCTGAAACAGGCATCCTCCCACTCCTGCGCAGCCCGACTGCAAAGAAGGTCCATTGTGTCTTTCCAGTGACCCATTCTGTTTGCTGAAAGCTGAAACAGGGGCAGCAGCTTTCCTGTTGGCATCCCAGCCCACTTTTCGGCTGCATGCCTCATTCTCCCCTCCTCCCCCAGCCGACCAGCTCTCTTAAACAGCCAACAACATTCGTTTGGATTTATCGTGCAGTTATGGCCCAAGTCCAGACCCGAGCTGGCAGGATCAGTGGAGGACCAGCATCATCCTGCGCAGCCACACACAACCCACTTGTCATCCTTTTGGGAACCAGTGACTCAGACATAACTTTATTGAGGCCTGGCAGCTGGTGGGACTGGGTGAGACATACAAAGAGAATAATGCTGGCACCCACCGAGCCCGGCAGCACAGAGCAGAAAGCCTGCCTGCAAACCTCATTCAAGCTCTGGCATAATTAAAACAACATTACCATTCCTGGTGGCAGATTTTCACCTTCTGTAAACCCAGACTTTCTGTGAGTGTTTTGTTTTACCAATTTACTATGTCTGAAAGTCAATGGTTTATGAAACAGAGGAGCAAGTTCTCCTCCTTTCTTTCCTGCTACTGCTATTAGCAAAACTCCTGAAGCCTACTTTGGGGCTGTGTGCATGATGGATGCTTGACTGTAGCCTTGCCAGCTACCAGGGAGACAGCAAATGAAGGTGAGGGTTTACTCTTTTGCAACACTCTGGACAAGATCTTTTTTCAAATGCTATATCTAAAGGAGGCAAGTGAGAGAAATCTTACATTTATTATAGGCAATCTTTCCCCTTTAGGTCATGGTTTCAGAGGAGAGCTGGGCAGCCCCATAGGCTCCGTGTGCTGCCACATTCTCTCCTCCTTGCCCGCTGCCCACTCCCACCTGCGGCAATGCCCTTCCAGTCCTGCTGATACAGCTGGTTCTGCAGGCTTGCTGAGCCCAGACCAAGGAACTCATCTGGATGGATGAAGGGGAAAAAAGAAAATAGTAAGTCACCCTAAGCACAAAGCAATTGCAGCCTGTTTGCCTCCACACAGCAGTGTTTTGTTCAGGGTACCTGCTCCTTCCCAAAGACCCACCCCTCACATAAGCGCTACAACATCCCTGTAATGCCCTGCAGTGAGCATGTCCTTCTGCTAGCTTTGCATATGCTTTAGCTAGAAATCCAACTCCTCTGTATCTTCTCAGTTACCAAAGATCTAACCAGTACCAAACTACAATATCTATGTTTGTCCATAAGTACAGATTTTAGCCCTGCCTCAACACTGCAGTACAAATAGAAGAGGGTAAGGGAAGAGGAAACATTTTCAGGGCAGTTGCAGCAGAGATACTAAACATATCTCCCTCCTTTTCCCTTCCCAGGATGCAAGACAATGTTGTTACTACATCCCCAGACCTATTGACATGAGTGTGCAGCCAACACATGCCCCATCCACTTGAGGCAATGCCCACTCCCGGTCTAGGCAACTCTGGCAGCTGATCCCTTCTCACAGAGCTGGTCGCTGTCCTAACCCATCCCCCAGCTTCAATTTTTGTCTGCTCTTCTAGAGGGAATAGCTCCCGCGGTTGTCTCAGCAGCTGCTCTTCGCTTTCCAAAGCGGCAGCAAGAGCTAAATTGACCTAATTCCTGCTTGTTTCCCCACCACACACAGAATCTGAAATAGCAGCAGTGAAAACTGCCAAGGCGCTTGCCAACAGCTGCTCTGCCACAGCGCAGGACTGGCTCATGTTCACTCCATTTTCTGCATGTCCCGCAAGGGTTAGAAACTTTTTAGGCTGCAAGTTTCACAGCCTGCAAAAGCGGCAAACAATTACTGCAGACAGCTCCTTAGGCAGCCTCAAGGACGAGTGGATTTTTTTGTACCCTATGGCGCATCCTCAGCAGTGTTCTTTATACTGCAAACATCAGACATGTCTATTTGTAAAAATCCATGGTTAAGTCTCCTAGCTGCTGTCTCACCTCCTTTTCAGATGTAGTTTGGATTTGCAGTCAGGTTTTGACTATTAGGCTGATTTTATTTTTTTCTTTTAATGAAAGCTGGGTAAGTCTTCATCGTAAGTTCAGCAAGAACAGGACTCAAACTGGTATATGTATTCTGTAGTGAAATTAGCTGTCACCTGCCAGGCAATCTGAGGGACCTGTTACTGCTTCGACAGGAACAACCTCCCTTTGAAGTCCACAATCTCAGATATAAAAAAAATTATTAAAAAAAAATCATCCCTTCCTTCTCATGGGAACACACTGCCACAGCCCAAGCTGTACAACAGCCCCCAAAATTTAACAGGCTACAAAATGAGTGGGAGTGGGAACATTATGTTAATTAGCGTGTGGAGAGGGAGCCAAAGATATGTTAAGATCTGATACAGCACATGGGATCCAATAGCATGTCATTAGAGGTAGAAAGCACCCCTTCCCAGTGTAGCTTTTCAGCTGCTTATTAAGGCTTTCTGTTCAAACTTTCAAGTGCATGGGCTGAAATTTTCCATGCCATAATTGCTACTATTCTGGTAATTAAAGCTTGAGATAATGCAGAGACACAAGGGCATTTCCTAACTTCTGAGTGTGTGCCTCTGCAACCTTACTCATTTTTTTTTCTAGTAGCAGCTGAAGGAGGAGGAAGGCTTAAGTCTCTAAGCCTGTACATGAGCGAGGTTGGCATTCAAGCTCTCCCAAACTTGACAGGGGCCAGCTTACATCAGACAGGGATGTAAACTTTACCAGAATGTATTTTCTGTGCTTGCATATCCACTGGGTTTTTATTGCTCTTGAAACTCAGGGCAGTCTCAAGTTTGAGTAGAACTGTATCAGTCAGACAAGAGATCACAAAAATAACAGTGGGCAAGCACGCTCCAAATAATCCTCCTTCCCATACCTTTAGCAAGGGGAGCTGTTACTAGTAGAAAAAGGCTCATAACTTACCATAATATGAAACATCCTTTTGGATTCAACCTGAATCATATGACACACTGTGCACCATTAACTAGGCCTGCAAATATTTGCAGGATAGTGAGAGGGCTTCATTCTAACTAAACCTTGAATCGTTCAGATTTCAATATTTACTTGAAGCTTCTGTAGATATCATGTCCACTTCCCTACCCCAGACCTCATCAGCACAGTGACCAACGAACGTCGTTCACTTAAAGCTTGCCAAAGCTTCGAGTAAGAAATTCTGGCACTGCTTAGACTCTTAGGAAACCTCAGAGCCAAACAGCCTGTGTAATAACTACGAAAATTGTATTATTAGTTTCTAAACAGAAGCAGCATGACACTCCACAAAGGAAATATGCAGGCTGTCAGAAGCACTGAGAGAAGGTGTCAGCTACAAATTAATGGCTATTTAAACATATTATTTGTTCCAAAGTGTTAAAAATGAGATTTTTAGCTCTGACGGCAGAAAAGGTGGTGGTGTGCCACAACAGCATGCCACCTCTCCCAGCTATTGCTGCCAGCATTTCAAAGTTGACTGGTACCATTGAGAGACTCCCATGGGGAAAAAAAGCCTCAGGAGAAACAAAAAGAGGTTTTATTCCTTCCCCTTGGTTTACTTGAGGCAGGAACATTCTACTTTTGGCTCTGCTGACAAACACACATGATTAAAGAAATGAAGGCAGAGGAACAGAGACTGACTTAAGTTAGCACAGATGGACGACTTGGACACAAATCTAGCTGATGGCCTCCTATTCATTGGGAAACTGAATTTACCACTAGTTAACTATGTGTTGGCTCAACTAAGCAGTATAACGTGGCCCCTACATCCCAAACAAAGGGTACTGCAGATTTCCAAGAGCGCTGTGAAAGTAGAAAGGCCCTCGTAATCTGAAATTTTTACTGCTTTTCCCATTTTGCCCATTTAAAATTTACCACCTCAAAACAGAGCCTCTGATATGAAAAAGCCTGGGAAAATGAATTGGGAAAGCTAAAAGCCAAGCCACTGGAAGGCAGAAATCTCTGTTTTCTGAAAGATGCTCTGTCTTAGCTACCATGCCAGTTCTTCTTCGTGGGTTGGGTATGTGTAAGGAGGACTTGTGCTAACCATTGCTACTGTAGATGGAATTAATCCCATACGTGCTGCCACAGAAGATATCTGGGGACTAGAGGCTGGTACTACTAAGTGGAAATACTATGGAAATTTTTGACAGCACTTGCAAAGAAAAAGAGCAAGCATGGCACACACTGGTACCGCACTATCCACAGGTGAAGAAGGGACAATTGATTTTAATCTGTTTGAAGAGCTATATAGTGCAAGTATACTGACGGAGACTTGTAGGTCCAAGGTAGATAACTTGCCACACCCAGTCATAAGAGTGGGTTGGCAGAGTCAGCGCTTGGCACGGTATGAAACACCCATATTTCATGTCAGCATTTCTTGAAAAATCTTTCTGCATGTCCTTGAGCCTTGGAAGGTGGGAGTGGGAGCACTCAAGGAGGTGGGACATGCAGAGCTTCAGAGGAGTTAGGCTGGCTTCAGAGCATCCTACCACCTGGGTCTCATCACAGCCACAGCTCGGGTGCCTGCAAGATCAGGCTACCAAGGACGCAGACCTGAGACTACCCTGATCCTGGGTCCCATGTGCCTGCTGGCTAGGCAGGGAGCTGGCAGAGAACAACGCAGGTTTCAGATCCTGCACTGCAAAGAAAGTTTTCTCAGGAAGCTGCCTGGTATCTGTCAAAATCGTGTTGTAACCAACTCAGTTTCACAGACTCGTCTGATTTCAAGTTGGCATTGTGTGATGGAAAAAATGCTGTATCAGAATATGCCCAACCAACATGTCTGAATATAAAATGATGAAGTACTTTCCCTGAGTCCACTGTGTCCTGGGGTAGGCTATCTGCAAAGTATGGGCTACTCCACATATTCCTTAGTAATCTTTTGAGTCTGAAATCCAACGCCAACTTCAAAATACCAGCCTTTTTAAACCTTTTCTGTCTAGAGATCTAGCACCAACCTTTTGTACTTATGGCACAGCTCCTTTACCTGGTCAAAACCGCTAAAACTTCACAATATTGGTGCATCCCTGATTACGTTGACACTATCAGCATTTGAAAACTAAAAAAAAAAAAAAAAAAAAAAAAAAAAAGTACCACATGAACTCAATATGCTATCCAATGCCAAACAGCAGCAATCCTAGCATAGTTACTTACTTGTTTCTCTTTTCAGTGAATTACATCTTTCCACAAAGTTGCACAAACCTCTCACATCAATCTCAGACTCTCACTAAATGGCAGTCCACACAGAACTTGGGTGCTGGGAATATGAGCTGATGAAAGGATGCAATGGTCTGAAGTATAAAAGAAGGTGGCCCAGGGATGAAAGGGGAAACAAACGCAGGCAGCCTGTACTGGCAAGCACTCCAGCAAGAAATTCACACTGTGGAAGTTAGAAGGGGAGGCACTGTTATTCTTACGGTTTGTAATCAAAAGCTTGTGGTTCTAATTAGGAAAGCAAAAATGCCTGGCCAACATGCTATTACCAGCTTTTTGGCAGGCAAAGCCATTTACAACAACCAGACTGCCTCTCCTGCACTCAAGTATTTGTTTTTACATTCAAGCCTTCTCAGACTCTATAGCTCTTGGAACAGACTCCAGCCACACTTGTAGAGGGCAAAGTCCATATCAGATGGATCATCAAGCAGAATAAAGTGTTACTACTTTCTCAAAGCTGCTATTCATAAGCCCCTTACCTTATTTCTGTGAAAATGAGGGAGTGATTTCAATTATTATGTATGGAAAGAAAAAGACTGAAAATAAGAGATGAGTTGTTGGG
>VYZV01023213.1:2507-22602 GCA_013401275.1 Pandion haliaetus | reverse complement strand
AGTTGTTGGGGGGGGGGGGTTTAACCTTCAAGGCTGAAGTTCATAGTAAAGCTCCCCAGAATAACGTAAACCACCTTCCTTTTGATTGTGCTCTTCCACCTGCCAGCCCCTGGAACGTGTCTGGGAGCACCACAGTGCTGCGCAGGTTGTTGAGTGTTGGAGGTGTTTGGTTATAATGGAGCAGAAATGAGGGAAAGGTGGGATATTCACAAAGACTAGCATTTTCCTAGGGAGAAGTGGAGCTCTTGAAGTCAGGCTCCTTCTCTGCACCAGACACAAGAAGACCTCTATCTGTCTCTCTTTCCATCTCACTGTGTCTTGATCTTCAGTGACGTGAATGCCTGGGGTCATCAGTGGGTATGCTCCCCTTTGAGTTTCACTCTTCCACACAGTCTCAGCCCAATGCAAAACTGCCTGTGTTCAGCAGAAAATGTCCTCCACTTTTTCTTCCATGCTTATTTAAAGCTCCACTTCATTATATTTACTGGTATTCTGACTTTAATAATCGTATGCTTCTTGGAGGCTCCAGGCATCTTAACGCATAATTAATCACACAACCAAACCCCATGAGCCTTCAAATCATCATTAGAAAGAAAATCTTCCAGCCAACCACCTTGGGAAAAAAAAAAAAAAAAATAAAAGAGAGATCCTTTCTCTCCCTTAATTGTCCTGGGAAGGGAAGCACTGCCACAGCTCTCTCGAAGATATGTCTTCTGCACTGTACCTGAGATCTGGGCTCAGACCAAACAGGGAAATAAATTCCAGAGATGCACAGCCCCTATGGAGGCACATCCTGCCAGCACCCATCTCTCTCTGCAGCACAGTCTGTCAGGTTGAAGTGACCATGAGGAGAAGGAACAGGGAGAGGAAAAAAGGGGAGCATCCTTTCTCCTCAAGTCAAGTAAGAATAAATATGGAAAGTGATAATGTCAGGAATAAAACACTACACATGGACATGGGCAACTTCACAAATCTGCTGTTAACCAATGTGCACTTCTCTTCTCCTAAAGGTGGAAGCGTAAGAGTAAGGCTTAACTCTTTTTCCACCCAACACCTCCTTAAATCTGGAAAATTAAACTCAATCTAATTTCCTTTATATTAAATGTCAGCCCTGATCACAACTGGAGAGTCAGCATGCACCCCTAAAAACAGCAGAAGGTTGCTTCTGGTCTACACAATGATACTAATCACACTCTAACCTAAATGAGCACCATGGCCACAGGCTGAGGGTTTTCTCCTGCCTTGGCAGAGCAGATGTACTGTGGTAGCTTGGGACTCAGGGAGAGCTTGGAGAACTTGAACCTCTCTGCTGGCCCCAATAAGCGAAGAGAAAGTACAACCATCTGGGAGCAGCAGTGTAATGTCTCCAACAGCTGTGGAGCATGTGGCTGCCCTCACTGCACCTCCCATACGCCCCTCTGCGCCCGACCACAGCCACTGATGGGTCCCCAGAACACAGATGTGGTGCAAAGATCTGCACAGTCCAGTTTTCCAAGTTAGTGACTTTATGGCACCCCCCCCCCAGCTCACTTCATTCACCTGTGGTCCTTGCCATTGGCATGACCCCATCACTGGGCTAACCCCTTGTCCTAGTTTTGGCTGGGATAGAGTTAATTTTCTTCTTAGTAGCTGGTACAGAGTTGCTTTGGATTTAGTGTGAGAATAATGTTGATAACACACCGATGTTTCTGTTGTTGCTAAGGAGCACTTATCCTAAGTTAAGGATTTTTCAGTTTCCCATGCTCTGCCAGCAAGCAAGTGCACAAGAAGCTGGGAGGGAGCATGGCCAGGACAGCTGACCCAAACTAGCCGAAGGGATATTCCGTATCATAGAACATCATGCTCAGTATATAAACTGGGAGGAGCTGGCCAGGAGGGGTGGATCGCTGCTTGGGCATCCATCAGCGGGTGGTGAGCAATGCATCTGTGCATCACTTGTCTTTTCTTGGGTTTTATTTCTTCTTTTTTTTATTATTATATTCCTTTTCATTATTATTATTATTATAAGATTTTTATTATTATTTTTAGTATTATATTTTATCTTACTTTAGTTATTAAATCATTCTTATGTCAACCCACAAGTTACTTTTTTTTTTTCTGATTCTTCTCCCCATCCCACTGGGAGGGAGGGAGTGAGAGAGCGGCTGCGTGATGCCTAGTTGCTGTCTGGGGTTGAACCATAACACTCCTGTGCACTCCTAGCAAGTAAGAGTAGATAGCTTAAAAGACAGCTTATTTCCTTTGTATTATTTAAACTCCCCTTCAGTTTTCACTTCTGCTACACAATGAAGTAAGGTCTAATATGTAAAGGATTACCAGCAGGGCAGAAGGAGGAAACAGCTAACTTACTTGTTTTAGAAGGAGTACGCAATAGAAACGTGCAGCCTACTGTATTGTGCCCGTGAACTTTATCCATCTGACTAACACACACTGTCCAAGAAAAATTTCCTGCTTCAAGAGTCTGTGACCTGGGATTGGAGCCCAAAGAAGCTCCAGCAGCTGGTAACCAGCTGCATGTCCCAAGGGAATGGCTAACCCAGCAGTGGTTTCCCTTACACTAAATCCTTATTGCTTTAACAAGGTTGCCTGGAAGTGGCTTGAACAGAAGAAAAGGGAATGATGGTCTGATCAAGTGACTCATAGAAAGAGGGAGGGAGGTCTTAAGATACTCTTTGGAAAGGATTTCAAAGCTGAGCATATTGTTCCAGGAAATGTTTACAGACTGGTAAAGAGGAAGTTTTGACTTTCATTGGCTTGTTCTGTTGCAACATGGCATGTTTACCAAACATCCATAATGAGAGGGAAAAGAAAAGCTCCCTTCTGAAGAAGAGCTGGGCAGAAGGCTAAAGGAGTGCAGCTCTGCCAGTGGGAACTCTGCTTTAAAGAACCAGTCAAGAGGAGAAAATGAACTCTGTCCTGGCTCCGCAAGGCACGCTCATACCTCAGCGCCACAAACATCTCAAAAAAGAACAAAACCCAGAGTAAATCAGAAGAGGCCAGAGCATGAGGAGTATACTCTCACTGCAGTTTTTAGGGCCATACCTGCCACATACTACTCAGACACCAAAGAAAACGGCACTCCCGCCTGGAGATGTTAGTGGTGTCCAGGAGATGGAGCAGTTAGAGGGAGACTATATCTGGTTTGTGGTGGGGGTTTTTTTGTTTTTACAGATCAAACACATTCACAGCAACCAACAGACAAAGCAGGACTTTATGGATGCTCCTGTGGAAGGGCTCAAGAAAACCATGTCACGTTGTAGGTCAGTGGCTCCTTATTTTTTTACATCTAAGACTCCTCTGAGAAAATGGGCAATGACCTGTGCCTTTCTCTTTAGTCCTTCAATTGCTGCATTTTGTCCTGAGCCAGTGTCATTTCATTCCCCTAATCCATTCAGGATGTCTCCTCCGATCTCCCACCAAAAGGCTGCAAGATACTCCTTTTGCTGCCATCGGGTTTTTGGGAGCAGCATTGCCCCAGATGCAGAGCTCACGCTCTTCTCTGACCTTGCAGAGATGCCATGCCCCAGGGCTGTAAGACAGCCTCACCTGAGCTGCTGCTTACCCTGACTGAGCTCTTGCCTCTCCAGAGAAGTGTTGTCCTCCCACCAGAAAGAGCTGCAAGAACTGAGGCCTCTGGAGGACCCATGTGAAAACAGCCCAGCAGAAAGTAAGGGCTGAGAGAACAGGGCAGGTGTCCCTCAAACCGCACTGTCCCCCCTGCTCTGAAGCCTCACAGCATCTCCTCTTTTTCTCCCCATGCTATATAACCCTGGCTCCAGAAAGGATGGGAGCACTTTCAAATAGGCCTCAGAGCTTGTTGTGAGGGAGGAGAGCAATGAAAACAAAGGCTCATCATAGGCCATGACAGCAGAGAGCAACCCAATATCCATCAAAGGTGAAATGATGTTCATTTAGAATGACAAAAAGACAAGAAACCTGATCCAGAAGGAGTGAAAGTAAGTTTGGGAAGATGATGAGCATTTCACTCCTGGAGATGTGTGCTGGAAGACAACAGGAGATGCAAAAGTAATCTTTTTCATCCTTAGCTCTTTTTGGAAACCATATATATTCATTTTCTTGGACTGCAAGAAGCCTAGTGAGGGGTAAAAAAAGGTACTTTGTTCTGCAAAGCATTTTTTTAAGAAACATAAGTCCCTCAGATGTCAACACTACTCTAACCTGTGGACCCCTAAGTGGACTGGCTTTTTCTTTGGAAATGAAGGGTCCCTGCAGTTCAGTGACTTAGACATTTTGAAATCCTAACCTATTTGACAAGATAGTCAAAAAGCAGTGCCAGAATGTGTGAATTAATAGGACCCATATGTAACTGTTTAATAGTAACCACTCACTTAATCCTATGTAGCTAAATGGTATAACAAAAGAATTAGCCAGTGACATCCACTTAGGAAACGTGATCCAATCGATACTATGATTTCTTTTTAACTGCTGAACTGGTTTTGACACATAGAAAAATGTGGTTTCAATCAGACCAAATTGTACCACAAAAAAACCTTGTAAAGAAGCCCAGACCTGTGGGCTTTAAACAATGCACTGAAGTGAAGACCATTCACAACAGGACTGAGACTGGGAGCATGGGGGGAGGAAATAAGTGGTCTCTCAGCCATTATTACCAGCCATGAGATCACACAGACCTTTCATCTTATATTATCAATCTCCCTTAGTGCCGGACTTACAATAAAATATGTAGTGCCGGGCAGAGCTGTAACAGGAGGAACAGTCAAATTCCCCTTGCTTTTCTCCTCCTGATTGCCCTCACTTACATTAACTCCTCAGCAAACAGTAATAGCTAATGGAGCAAGACTGTTACAGTCCTGGTTCAGTGACACTGGCTAACTCGGAACACTAGAAGGATATTCAGAAACACAGACCAAAATTATAGCAACTGACACTTTAGTTGGGGGAATACGAAAATAACCCCCCCAAGACTAAAATATCCCCCACACCAGGGCTACTGCAGCGTAACATTTTTATGAAGAAACCCCACTGACCTGATCCGATTTTCTGTATGTCCAAATGGGAGCTGAATAAAGCTTCCTCCTGGCGATGGTCTCAATCCAAGCCCCTGACTCACCAAGCACTGTAATCGTCTTGGCTTAGGCAAGACACAGCCCCTAAACAGCATCCCACCTGCAGTTTTAAGATTGTGTTTCATTAAACTGAATTATCTTTGTGCAAAACATACATATTAGCTCCTGGGCTAGCTCACATTCCTAAGTACACACAAGCACCAACAAAGTCAATCAGGTTTGATCCCACGCAGGGATCAACGACAAAGCTATCTGAGCCTTCACAGACTGACCGAGAGTAATGCATCTCCTGTGCATAGAAAAGCCAAAGAGCAAAAAGAGGGCCAGAAAGAGCATGCATACTGAGCAGTATGTGGTGTGTGCGTCCATCCCTGTATTTGTACGCCTGCATGCCTACCCTCTGACCACGCTTGCAGATAGCAGAGAACAAATATGCCTATAAGCTCTGAATGCATACAAAGTGCTTAAAAATCGTAAAAGCTACAGCAGTCCATGGGAAACAGGGCCACTTCAGTTTTAGAGCTGAATGTATCATAACAACTTCAAGAAATAGGCTGCCACATTTCCTCAAAGAGGTTAGTACTTGTTTTACAGCTTCGGGCATTGCTGCTGTTCCCCCTGGAGCTGCACCGATGGGTGCTGAGCTCAACACATGCAGTCTTTGAGGGAAGCCAGCCCTGTGCTGTCATCAGGGTGCAGATGCATCGCAGTCACTACTTTGTCACACATATGCCTAGCAAGATTTATGCTAACTAGGCTAGTGTCCTTGTAGTACTCTGGTTGTAGCATCAGGGTGCTCGAGTGAAGCTGCCTGCTGCGGTATTTGGCCAGCCTATTCAGGCTGTTTTGCAGGCTGCCAAACCGGGGTTGTGGCAGGCAGATAGCTATCGATACCAATACGGGTAAAGACTTGGCTGTATTTCAGTATAGTCCCAGCAGGCTCTGCAGACCGCAGGTGGTGTGGTTCTCCTCCTCCATCCAAGTTAGAAGGTGATGCAGTTAGCACTCAGCTACTCAGCCTACCAAACATTAACTTTCCCAAACCATGTCAGGATCCAAAAGAGTTTTGTTAATAAAATAACAAACTGCTGCTTTTAAAAAGCTTTGAGTTTCTTGACTATTTCCTTTCAAAGGTCACACAGAGCAGGTTTTAAGATTCAAAGAACTGTTTTCCTTCTGGGATACTGCCTACTAGCTTCACAGCTGAGGGAGGCTGGATAGATATGTGGGAACGAATATTTATTTCAGAAAGCAAATCAAAGAAGCCCACTCATGTCTAAGTCAAACATTAACAGCAATGCCTTACTCTAAGAGCCCATGAAAACATGAAAGGTGAATGTGCAGATTTAGAAGAGTCAGCTTTTAGAAAAAGACAAAAAAGGTGATGCCAGCAATATCTCAGAGAGGTCTTCACTCCCCTGTGCAAAAGAAGTCCCAGGTCACCCAACTCTGTACTATCTAGGAGCAAAGAAGAATTTTTTTGTTGCTTTCATCTGTTTCTTTAGTTATATTGTTATTCATTCATATGCCTCTCATTGGCCATGGCAAGATGGCAAGCTGTCCTGAGAAGGACAACATGCCAGCTAAAATAACAAAGCTTTCACCAGAGAAAGGATGTTCACAGACATCAGCACAGTCCAAATCCAGCCCCCCTCTCCAGAAAAAAAAGAGGCAGGAGAAACGACATTCACAGACTGCCTGGCACAAAGCTGAGGAATCCTCACAGCTCACGTGGGAGAAAAGGATGGGGCTGGGGCACATCCCCTCTTCTCCAGGTGCAGCCTCATACAAGGTGGAAAGAGGAAAGAGGTTCTGCAGCTGGACGTGCCACACCGGTTGCTGAGACTGAGCATACTGCACCAACTCAGCTTCACGAAGCTAAGCCAGCATACTAGTAACTACAGAGAAAAAAATCCCAATCAAATGTTTGCCAGAGCTCTTATAAGACGTAGGACCTGTTCCAACAAAGGTTATTCCACAACTTGCTCAGCCTAGGAGCAGACTCATTTTCTTGTGAACTGCAACATTACAAGGACAATCCATCTGTTTCTGACCATGCAACTACTAAAGCTTCTGAAATGGCCCATCAGTGAACCAATACTGATGTTAACCCTGTAACAGCACCACAGCAATAAAAATAGAGCAGGAATATTAGCTACTATGCACAAAGGAGTACAAAAGGGTGAAGAGCTGATAGATTTATTCATATTTATTTTGGGTGAGCTAAAAGCAAATGTAAATTTCAAGCATGCTCCTCAGCTGCATCTCATCCTTTCTAGCCTTACTCATCACAAAACCCCAAATACAGCGTACTGAGCTTGGAACTTGCATTTACAATATGCTGGTCATTGCGTGCTAGCAGAAACTTGTGCATGGTTTTATTTATCAATTTATACGTTTCAGTCATAGCATAAAGCTTGGAAGAGAGGTTTTCATTTTTGAACAGTGGGCCACAAACGATGTAGGGGGACATCTTCCCCCCTGCTCAAGAGAGTGCAATATACCACCAACAAATCCTGCAATAGTTTCCTTGAGAAAAGGCCAGCTATACATGCTTGGTACACATTTAAATACTTGTTGACATGGCTCAGTCCTTGAACAGTCATATTCTCGTGGATACATCTGCTTGTGGGAGAGGCCCTCTCCCATTGCCTTCAGCCACTTGTCAACCTACTGCAGTTACCAGACACTCTTCTTCCTCTTCCCTACTCCATACTGAAAGGCAAGCAGCTCCCTCAATTACTTCAGGCAAAAATCAGCTGGGTTTGTTTAAATAACTTGGTGGTTCAAGCTAAGCCAGTCCCTCTGGGTTTTAGTTCCTCTAAGCCTTGGTCTACCCAAATTTTCCATAATGCTTTCACTACTTCAGTGGGGGGGGTGTGATGTTATACCGGTAAAATTAAAGTGGTAGCACACTGGTAGTTACACTGATATAAAATATTTCACAACACAGTACTTTATTTCCCCTTTGTGCCGCAAGTACCTGTAGCAGTGGAAACACCTTTGCACTACCACTAAAACATCCACGTTCATCCCTTGTGAACTTCATGAGGTTCAACTAGGCCAAGTGCAAGGTCCTGCACCTGGGTTGGGGCAAGCCCTGGAATCAATACAGGCTGGGGGATGAAGTGACCGAGAGCAGCCCTGTCAAGAAGGACTGGGGGGTACTGGTGGATGAAAAGCTGGACATGAGCCGACAGTGGACGCTCGCAGCCCAGAAAGCCAACTGTATCCTGGGCTTCATCAAAAGAAGCATGACCAGCACGTCAAGGGAGGTGATTCTACCCCTCTGCTCCGCTCCGGTGAGACCTCGCCTGCCGTACTGCGTTCAGCTCTGGGGTCCTTAGCAAAAGAAAGACATGGACCTGTTGGAACGGGTCCAGAGGAGAGCCACAAAAATGATCAGAGGGCTGGAACACCTTTCCTATGAAGAAAGGCTGAGAGAGTTGGGGTTGTTCAGCCTGGAGAAGAGGAGGCTCTGGGGAGACCTTATTGCAGCCTTTCAGTACTTAAAGGGGGCTTATAAGAAAGATGGGGACAAACTTTTTAGCAGGGCCTGTTGCAATAGGACAAGGGGTAATGGTTTTAAACTAAAAGAGGGTAGATTTAGACTAGATATAAGGAAGATATTTTTTACAATGAGGATAGAGAAACACTGGCACACGTTGCCCAGAGAGGTGGTAGATGCCCCATCCTTGGAAACATTCAAGGTCAGGTTGGATGGGGCTCTGAGCAACTTGACCTAGTTGTAGATGTCACTGCTCATTGCAGGGAGGTTGGACTTGATGACCTTTAAAGGTCCCTTCCAAGCCAAACAATTCTATGATTCTATACCAAAGAGATGATGCCATTTTAAGACTCCTGCTTTCAAACCAACATAATGAAAGCACTTTGTAAAAACAAAAACAAAACCAAAAAAAACCCACACCATGCAAGCAGTCTTGTCCAAATGTGGTCTGCCTTGGCCCTTTGTACTGGCTCCTGCTCTGTACTGCAGTCCCTGTGTAACTCAGCAGCTTAAAATGCTCTCCCATGCACAGCTGCCACACAGCTGATGAGGCAAAGGTGGTGATGAGCACAAGCAGCAGGAGCCCCCAGTTTGATGGCCTCCACCCCCTCCTCCGAAGCAGCAGGACCACAACCCCAGTGGGTTTTTTTCATTGCAGCCTGCCTTTCCCCCTTTCCCGTGTGCCAAGCAGGCACACTTTCCATTCCCCAGCACAAATATGGGCAGCATAAGAATGAAGGGACAGAGAACAGGGAAACTTTTCTCCTAGGCTCTCAGTATCACTTTAGGAGGCAATTTATTTGGGGACACATGTGAGCACATGCTGTTTGGACCAAAGAGAAGTTGGTTGCTGTAAGCAGGGTGTGTGCACATTCAGTAAAACAAGAGCAAACCCCTCTGTCAAGAGCAGTGCTGGAGACACATGCCTACCAGCAGGCATGAGAGCTGCTTGGAAGGACACATTTTAACGGGGTGAGAAGATACTAATGCGCCATTTCAATCCTGGCATCCCCACCATGGCTGCCAGAAAGGAGCTGCCAGATGGGACTGTGGGGAATGCGTACAAATTACAAATTTTTCTGCTGATTATCCAGACAAGACCACCCATCCATTTCATCAGACGCTTCAGAGCCGATGCTATTGACTTGGAAAGTAAGGTTATACACCCTAAGCCATCCACTCTGGCTTTTAGATTTTCATAGTTTTTAATTTAGATTCTCTTGATTAATCCTTCCATCTTCCTTTCCTGCTGTGCTGGAAACTGTAGTATATCATGGGCAGAAAATGGAAGTGAGGGGGAGGGCAGGAAGGGAAAAAGAACAACAAAAATACAGAAGTGATCAGGTCGGCCAAAGCAGGCAAAAACAAGAATATAAAATGTCAGCAGTAAAAATAGAGGCCAAAGGGACTGGCAGGGCAGAAAAAACCTGCAGCGGGATGTCGGGGTTTTCAGCAGAAGATAATCTTTAAAACAACAAATTGATTCAAAGCACTGTCATAAAATATTCCTTTGTACATACAGTAACACAACCCTCCAAACATGGGTGGAGAGTAACATCTTCATTCAAGCTATAGCTACAGTTACCCTGTAAGCTTTGCCACAAGGACAGAAAGGGAAGCTGAAGTGAACTGGCCAAATATTGGCAGTGAGTAGTAACTCCACCCTGCCTTTTAGCTATTGGCAAGGAAATGAACACCCAGCAGAATACAGTGGCTTTTTATCAGAAATTTTTTTTCAATACATCTGTAATATTAAAAAAAAGAATAGATTTAAATTTTGTAGTGGTAGAGACCACTTTACTAATCAAGCTAGTCGCCCTCCAAGAAAATCCAGTAACCACATCCAGTAAATTTATTAATTGCATATGGTGTTTTTCTTGCAGCCCAAGCTCCTGGAGTCAGGTGATTGAGTGGAAGCTAAGATTAACATTTTAGTGAAAGGAAAGGAAAAAAAGGAATTAAAAATTAAACCTTATAATTGTGGAGAAGCATTTAGAGATGAGCAGAAGTTTCAAAGTAGAGAAGATTTTAAAAATAAACCAAGTGCATTATTATATTTAAAATCTATTTGTTTTTTAAAATAAACTTCAGTGTTTTAAGACTAGATTTTGACTATCTGGATGTTGCAACTCACTTCAAATAGACTAATAAGGTCACACACAATTAATCTGTTTCTCTGGATTTCTTGCCAGGATGACATTTCAGAGCAACCTGCACCAATCTTTAGTTTCAGTATTTGGACCCTCTGAATTAAAAGGCAACAGCAAGAGCCAATGCTCTTTCCACCACCCTTCCTTACAGACTCTCAAATAAGGGACCACTCTGACACAAATATTTTCTGTGACTAGTCCAGAGAAGAGAAATGAGAAAGATGAGATGTCTAAAAAAATTACCTGAGAGTACAAAGTGAAAGACCTGGCATTGCTTAGTCTGAAGAAAAGGGGGGATGTAGGACAACAGTCTTCAAATATATAAAGTCTGCCATGGAGAAAAGTCAATTTTCTATGTTCATGATGAACAGGGCAGTAAGTAATGGGCTTACACCACTGAGAAGAGAACTCCAGTTGGATAGCTGGAGACACTTTCTTATGATAAAAATAGAAAAGCCCTGGCACAGCCTGACCATGAAGTTTTCAATTTAAGAGGCTTTTCAACATAGGTTAAACAAACAACTTCTGAGAATGACATTGGTACAGTTGATCCGCCTCAGGGCAAGAAGATGGGTGGCATGATCCTCTGAGGTCCCCTCCAGCCTGAGCTATCTAGGATTGCATGAATTTTAATGGTTAGACTTGATGATCTTATAGGTCTTTTCCAACCTAACTCGTTCTGTGATTTTTTTATTAAGCTAAAACTACTTACATTTTAGAAACTCTGTTTTTTACTTTGCCATATAATATGAAATAACCTCTGAAAAGCTGGGTTGTGGGAGAAATTTCCTTTGCAAATAAGTCCTCTTCATAAAAAAAAGGAATTTTCTGGTTTCCTTCTTTAAACCATAGCAACAATATTTACTCACTGGTCTCATTCCTGTAGCAAAGTGAAAGGCCTACAGAGCATTCCTTTTAATGAAAACAAAAGCTTAAAACAACTACTCTCTCCTTCCCTAATCTTTTGTCTGTTTTTCAGATCACTTCTGGATGTCTTCCCTGCTCTCCCCATAGATGCTCTTTGTCCTCACAGCAGTTACACTACAAGGGAAATCTTCGCCTTAGTTTCATTTCCACCTCTTTGCTACGCTATGATAGAAAAAATATGTCCCACTTGCATATGTAGCTGACCCTTCCCCCAACCTCATACCTGAAGATTGATGAAGCCTCTCCGTAAAATACTCTTTCCCGATTTTGCTTGCATCGACATAAAGAAGTAAAATACAAACAGATCATCCAGGCAGTGGTAAATGAGAATTCAGAATAGGAATATGCCACAAGCTCATCCCGCTTCCAAGGAGTCAGTCAGGAAATGCCACAATCCTCAAGCCCAGACAGTGATCTGCAATCATGACTCGGTCTAGTACATGGGAGCATTTGCCAAGAGTAGCATGAACTGATGGCACGATGCTGCAAAACCACTCAAAGTTGGCCATGTCTCCCTTTACAGGATTACCCCTCTCCTCCCTAAAACTTGACAAATAAATTAAACTGAAAACTTCTCTCATTTGTAAGTTCAGCCCAGCTCTGCAACATCACAGGGACGGTACCACAGTCTTTCTTCCACTGAGAAAGAAATGGGAGGGCCCAGTGAATTCTCTCCATCACAACACACTCGTATAGGCAAGTTTTCTTCCCAGAAGTGCCACCTTTGATTTAAACACACTTGTGATGAGCAGTAAGGGAGAGGATGCTCCTGGTCAATGTGTCAAACCCAGCCCTACCGTCCCAGACAAAGTTCTCATGGGATCAGGTAGTGACAGTGGGCAACGAGACTGCCATCAAAATGTGGGTGGCATAAAGGGCCACGGGATCAAAAAGAAAGGACGTTTGGAGAAAAATAATTGTTTAACGTAAGTAAGAAGAGAAGATGAGGAGCAAAAAGGTGAAGCTGTTGTATTGCCCACCAGAGATGTGAAATGTAAATGCCAGCACCTTCACAAGTTCATAATAAATTTTAACCTGGGAGCAAATAGTTTGAAGGAGAGTACTTGGAGGTTACAAAAATATGGTATGATGCGTGAGGGATTATAAAAGCAGGAGACCTCCCAGGCACAGCAGGATTATTTGCCACTGTTCATCAGTAATGCGTTGCACTTAGAACAAAAAAATTGTTTTGAATCCAGCTATCTTTATTGTAGGGCTCCTGAATAGCTAGGCTCGCAGGGGAAAGAGTGAAGAGATTTAAACAAAGTAAGCAGAAACTATTATAGTGTTTTTAAATTGTTATTAAAGACTTCTGCATCCTACTGTAATAAGCACGTCTGATACCTGTGAGGCAGTTGCTGCTCTTTGGAGGCCGGTACATTCCGGACAAATGGCCTCTTGAGGAAATATTGAAACAACAGACCTGAAACAGCTCTATTGTGTCAAAGGCACCACACTGACCAGATAAACCTTAACGTTTTCAAAGAAATCACTGTATTCTTAGGTTGCTGAAGCATGCACTAAAAATTTGGTGAACAGGGTTTGCCTTTTTTGGCTCTAACAACTTTTAGAGAGCCCCAAGGAGGGTCTCATGCCTTTCATTTATATTTTTGTAGCTTTCTGATTAAAATACATGCCTGACCTAAGGAAGTGACTAAAAAAAGCTTTCCCAATTAATGTCACCTGCTAGATCGGCAGGCATTACAGGTTATCAAATATTAAAAACAATCTTTTAGAAATGCAGAGTTGGCCTCATTAACCCTAGAGAATGGAAGTATGTGTGGGTGAAAAGATTACTTCAGTGAAGTAACAGGAGCTTGGCTTTAACTTCAAGTGATTCTCCCTGAAGCATTTCACCTCAGCATCCTTCCTCCACTGGCCAGGTACAGCACTGGCAAAGGTCACTGCTCTACCTCCTGAACTGTTTCAGCCTTTTTTTTTTTTTTGCAGGCACTGTCTCTTGTAGTGAGACTGGTACAGACAAGAGGATGCAGAAGGGTGCTGCCAAGCTAATAACTGACTTCAGGGACAGTCAGTGCAGTCACATAGGAAGTAGAAATGCAGCTTCATGGTCTGTTTTGCTGTTCTCCCATGTCCCTAGGTCTAGCTTATTAACAATCCCTCTGGGTTCCCTCTTCATGAAAAACTTCAAGAGGTTTTTCATGTCATCCTCANGGAAGGTGGGAGGCTTGCTCCCCCATACCCTTGCTTTGCTCTTGTTTTGCCCTAGGCCTCCTATAAGCTACCAACAAATATCAGATTGCTAGCTCAGCTGGAGCATTCACTAAACAACAGATAAGGATTACTTACATAGGAACTGTAAACCCATCATCAAAATGCCTATAATTGCAGCAGAAACCAGCTGTCCAAAATGTGGAGGTCTCAGCTGGATTTTGCCCACAGCTACAGGGCTCTTGTTTTTCACCTCCCCCCTGGTACTTGTTCAAAGAGAAGAAAAAATCCACCTTTAGCTCAATTAGTGGGGGCCACTTCCTCTGGTAGTCTATGTCTCCAAGTAAGAGAGCAAGCATCTGCCAATTAACTACATAAAGGCAAGTACAAAAACCTAGATTGTGAAAGGCTTTCAAAGGTGATGCACCTAGTACAAGCCTTGCCTCTTACTTAATTCTGCAGATAGAGATGGAGCACTTTACACTCTCTTTGCTCTCTAGTTTGGCTTGTCTAAGGTCTACCAGACACATGCACTTACAAGGAGCTTTTCACTAAAAGCAGGGCTTTTGCCAGTGTATGCAAATACAAGAGCAGATGTAAGCTATCTTTTCCCCATGATTACCTCAACGCATTATCCCTCCCTCCATACTCTACCTTGCTTCCTCTGCACCCAACAGTGACCTAAACTGTTCAGCTCTAAGATCTGGACAAGTCTTTCCAGCAACTCATAAAAGCCAAAGTCAGGCAACAACCCCTATGCTTTGGTATGTCAGAAATGCTTGATCTCAGTAGCATGCCAGCCCACCTACAAGTAACAAGGAGTCATTTTTCATATATTTTCATAGAAAGGAGGATAAATGGAAGTTCACGCCTGATAAACCAGACATCTCAGCCTGTGATTGAGTCATGACGGCTTCTTCAACCATGATAGCATGGTATTAAGGAATTCTATTTCTATGCCTCTGTCTCTTTCCTCTGCAGTTTGATTTTACATTTCAAGCTCAGAGTTTTATTATTGTTTCTTTCTTTAGCCATTATAAAATCTATGGATCATTTGTACCTCTTAAAATCCCCAGTGACAGGTACAGTTTGTCCTGATTGATGTAGACTCTAAGTTGTTTTCCAGAAACTAAGTAAATGACAGACTGTGAACAGAAAGGGCTAATTAAAGAGGACAGAGAACCTGAAGGCTGTAAAGGTGGCCACTGGTCAGATGAAAACTAAATCTCCAGGTTTAAAAACATGGATGGAAGCTTGTAATAAACAGCTGATTTATGCCCGACTTAGATAAGGGGCTAAGAGACCACCAGTGCTATTAGTGAGTCAAGTTTCGCCTCCACTCGTCTGAAGAAAAGAAGACGGTCGTTCCTGGCCAACAGTTCACTCCTTGTACTGTTCAAAGCAGGGACAGACTGACAGACCCATGGTGCAGGTAAGCAAAGAGCAGAAAGCCATCCAGAAACAGCCAACATCTTCATACTGTATTGTATTGTATCCATCATATGGCAAGTTAAGAAATGAAGAAGCAACTTCCTGTGCTTGTGAACAAAAATAGACATTTGAGTTAGGTTATTACAGCCGCAGCGTTCTCCCACTCTCAACTCTGTGCCTTTTTTTCCATACCACCCACGACACTTGGAACAGCTTCCAATTTCCTTTTTACCTAATGCCCTAAATCTCTGCAGAACCTATTTTCCCCTTGAAGCCTTCCTACATCTGCCAGATTTGGCCTAGTGTCTTTGCACCATTTCATGGCCAAATTGTTGTCCTGGTGCTGGTAAACTACCTGGAATAGGGCTGTATTTCCTCCAGTGGTTATAAAGCACTACATGCATTTATGCAGTGCTGTATGCAGTAAGAATCTGAGAATTACTTGCTGCATTACGTGCCATCTTATAGCACGCGCTCTCTAGATTTCATTACAAAGAGCCCTAATCCTCACACAGTCATGCCTAAATCTCTCTGCTGCTACAGCTATGTCACCAGCATGGTGATGAAGCAGCTGTGTGGGGGGAGTCCAAAAAAATGCAGCAAGCTTCTTTGTTCAACACGCATTTTGTCTCCCTCACACTTACGTTACTTGCAGTAAAGCAAATAATTCATGGTCTCAAATATATATATGTTAATTTTGCTGTTAATGTTATTATTAATGTTTAATTAGTCTTTGCTCTGAAGATGAAAACCAGTGAAGCACATAAGTTAGGCTCCTGCAATTACTGTGATTGCAGTCACAAAACCAGCTAATTGCACTTGCAAATTACAATATAGCTATTTGCACATGTACTTCCGTAGTCTGCCGGCACCACCATGATAACTGCGTAGAGAGCCTGGAAAAAACCTAGGGTGAATTATAGTAATTCTGTGGACTGTTATTGGGTCTTTATTTCACTTCCTACACACTAGGATTTTCTGATTCTCTTCCCATGGCACAAGGGTTTTCAGATGATCACACCCCACCATGCATGTGAGACCTGGAGTTGTTGCTGGGGCTGCAGGCCCCAAGAGGTGCCACTACTGTGTCCCTCAGCCGACATGAGAAGAGGTCTCCAGGTGAGGCAGTGGGCATGGGCCTTCCCTCCCCACTGTCGGCTCTAAGAGGCATTGCCTCCCCACTTGCAGGTGTAAATGAAGTCCAGCTGGTTGACCCACTCTGTGGTGTACCCGCACCCATGGAGGGCTGCTGACCCTCACCCTCTGCTTTCAATGTGCAACCATTCCCTAGCATTGTGGTGGCCCAAAAGCTAGGTGTGGGCTGAACAAGCTTGGTGAAGCACAAGACGAAGGTCTTGGACACATCCTCTGCAGAACTTTGTATCTTGGGCTCAATGACTGTTGCAAAATGGTCTTTTGGCATACCTGTTCATGCTTTTCAATCCTACATGGAGCACTCAGAAACCCCACCATATCCTTTAGGGAGATGTTGACACTGAGATAGCTTTGGCCCTTACCCCCCCCCAATCACACCGTGCCCTCAGAAAAGAACTGAGCATTTGTACTGTGCACAGGTAGCACATCTAATTGTGCAGATCTCCCTGACATCTCTATCTGGCAACATACAAACCCTTCACACTGTCGCAGCAATGCAGAAAGGACTAGACCCGTCAGCAGCCTCCCTGAAGCAGTGCTTGAGAGAGTCTGCTGTGTCTCTGTGGCACAGTTCATTCATATTTGACAACCTATTTGACAGGACATTAATACAAGAGTTAATGGTTGTTAATTTTTCCTGATGATTCCTTATGAAATGCACATGACCTGGATGTCAGAAGGCAGCAGGAACACAAGGGTTGATAGACTCTTTTTCCTGAAGAGCAGATTTCAATATGTCTGTTTTGTAGCAGTCATGTTCTCTAACAGCAGCAGGGCCTTTGAATCCTATCCCCTCCCCCTCACAAGATCAAACATTTGCTTGTTTTGCTAATCTTGCTATAGACAGCCTCCACAGGTCACACACAGAAATGAGGACACAATATTAAAATCAATCTGCCCCGCATACTCATTTAAATGGAGGGGAATAAACAGAGCCACAGAGCAGAACTGCAGGACTGGAATAAAAACCAATAAAGTGGCCCTTCTCTAATTTCTGTGAAGGTTTTTCTAGAGTTTTATTCCCAACCGTGCTCCTTAGATGCTTCGCTTTGCCTGCAGAAACACTTGATATTTCTGTAGTGCAAATCAAAGTGAATTAAACATTAAAGCACTGTGATAGCATAGCAGGTCTGCTGTAGGAGTGAAACTGGTTAACATGGCAGTGAAGTTTATGAAGCAGTGGACTCAACTTTCCCCCTCCTCCTCCTTCCTCAGATTATGAGTTCATTCATGCATCCTTCAGCGCAAAGCAGAGGAATCTTCTTCCAGTATAACTCTCAAGCTATACTGGTCTGGCACTTTGAATTTTCTGCATATTACATGACACAGTTACATACACACAAGCTGTGGGACACGCTGTATTCTGATGTGTCCTCGCAGATGGTGCTTTCCAATACTCCCTCATTAAAAGGCAGCACATTAACTGAAGGATCCCAAACACTCCTCAGAAGAGGAATCCCTCTTCCTTTAATGGAAGGCTAAGGCATGCATAAACACCCACTGCCTGCACACCATTACCACCAATTTTATTCCATCATAGGGTATAAAAAGCATCAAAGAGATGTCTTATTCACAGGTGAGATCCTGGAACACCTTGCACTGACTCCCATTCTCTTATCTGACTCATAGAGGGGCTGGCAAACGGACTGGAGATGGCAAGCCATTTTCAGCAGTCAGCTTTCTGCTCGGCTCCTTCCCCTCACTCTTGACCATACACACTCCCTGCTTGCTTTCCCTTGGCCAATGCTGCAAGATTACAAAATGAGAGAGAAGCCAAGGACTTGTGAGCACCAAGGGGAGCAGGCACTTGCACAGGTACCAAAGGGTCTACAGAAACTGACTCCACATTCAGATGTTAGGAAGAAGAGTTTGGTATCTGCATTAAGAGATCCAGGAAATCAAACATAACCATAACAAAAGCTGGAGCTTAAGCAAAGACATGAAAGAAGTAATTCAGAGGAGCACACTAGAGAGCCAGCAAAAAGAATTAATTCTTAAGGCCAACTAAAGGGAGAGACTCTATCCATTGCCTTGACTTCCATATAGTAGAAATCTGCACTTCAAATTAAGCCCAGAGGAAGTTTATTCACTGTAGCTGAATAATGAAACCATCATTCAAAATTATTTCATGTAAATTCTGTGGTTGGGTTGGGTTGGGTTTTTTTTCAAGAGAGAAGCCACAAGGCAGATTAAAGCTCAACTGCATTAAGGTTCATGGGGGCTAGGTTGTCTGGAGAATGCTCAGATTCCCCCTGGGCATTTCAATGATTCTGACTCCCCTCCCACACACTTCTGTTTCCCTCACTCAGCACATCACATCCATGGCTATCAAGCCCTGAGCAGTGAGGGCTGAGCAGGTGAACATGATTGAGATTCCATCTCTATTCTCTTTAGAAATATTTAGCAGGTTCTCTAAAGATGCTTTTGATTAATTATTATGCCAGACAAAAAGTTCAAAGCCTCCTCCAGCACCAGTGAACCCATTCCTTGCTCTGTTTTCAAATTGCAGACATTTCAGTTAACTTTAGTTCAGAAGGATGATTTTGCATAATCAGAGAGATTGCTCTAAATCTCCTTTATGCTCCCCCTACCGACACAAAGAAGAGATGTAACATATATATGTATCTGGGGCCATCACCAGCTGAACACCTCAGCCATATAACATTCAGCCATGTTCCTGAAGAGAGGGCAGAGTACTCATATATAGATCACCGCTGTCACTAGGATCAGGCCTAAAATATACTATTTTAACACATGGCCACATTAGAAAGGAGAAGCGGGGAGGACATACAAACATCCCAAGTCAGTGTTTCTTATTGCAAGAGATGAACATACAGAACTGCACAGGCAGCAAGCCGGAAAGCTCACACATAACCTTGCTCAGAAACTGGCAGATCAGGTTCCTTTCTTCCCCTACTATTTTTTGTTGTTGTTGTTTTTGAGGAGAAAGTATTGCGGAGAGCCAGCATTGAGGAAAACGAGCATCAAATGTGTTGTAGTAGCTATACTAATGTGAAGACAGGATGACATTTTGTATCTTAACTTCATCTATTCTCTTTCAAATATTCTGCATGCATGCTCCCTCCATCTTCACTTTCCTTTGAGAGCATGGCCAAGTATGCACTCTATCAATTATTTATTAAAACCCTTGGCTGCTTCTGCTCTGATTTCTGACAATAAACATGAATGTGCCTAGTCAAGATGAATGGGTACATCATTGATTCAAACAAGTGCTTCTTTGGTTGATAAGCAGCCTAAATGGCCTTCACTGCCTACTTATTTTGATTTACATTAAGTGGTCAAAACTCCCCCCCCCCAACATGAGGGCCCCTTTGACCTAGGTATTAGCAAGTATCTATGAAAAGACTAACCCTCCCCTAAGGGTTTCATAATCTAAACACCCATGAAAAGTAGAGATACAGAGGTGAACCAGCCTGCTTGCAACCACAGAGTAGGCTACTAGCCAGGCACAGAATATACTCTGTACCTCCTGCCCCTCAACAGGGATAGTGGCATCTTGCCATATTGCTGCAAGCTCTGCAATACTTTCACCAATACTGCTAGTGATTCAGGTTGACCCAGTGAGGCTGGCTCTTCTCCACTGCGTATGAGAAACTGGAGATCTATTAAATACTCTCCTACTATTTCTTTCTCCCTCTCACTGGTTAGCATTATCCCTCAAGACAGGTTCTGCATCTAACAAA